>OY856187.1:8051935-8272910 GCA_963693315.1 Diogma glabrata | reverse complement strand
TAACTGTTGATGGAAGTTGCTACTGATTTCCTTCTTATTTGCAGTCAAGCTTATATTCATGTTATCATTTACAGGATCCAGTTTTTAATTCATGTTGGTATTTATCTGCATCTTAGCCATTAACTGCGATAAATCGAAGTTTAAAGATGATAATGGAGTTGTTGTTTCTGCAATCGGACTTTTCTCTTTGTCCACATACGTCCACATAAAACATTTTTTAACAAATTGGTGCACACACCTTTTGAGTATTTTCCTTAAAATATTTTGACAGATAAAATGAAATAGCCGTAGTCATGCTAGATAAAATTTGATATTTTATAGTAATTATTGAACTAAAAATCAGTATATTTATTAATTTTTATCCTTTTTTTTGTTGCGTTCATGCTCCATGTAGGAGTGTTGCTAATCAGCTTCGAATATTTACCACGGTCATTCGCAACAGCGACATAATTACAATGGCAGCCGATTTTTTTTAGGGTCGTTTATTACATCCGTCTCCGATTGCAATCGTGGTCTACCTCGTGGTCGCCCACTCCCTGGGGTACTAACGTATATTTTTTTTAATCATTCCAGACTGTGAATCGGCTCGTAGAACATGCCCAAACCAAGCAATCCTACTAGAACGGATACAACCTATTATATCAGGACCGTCAAGAAGGTCTCTGATCTCAAAGTTATGCCGGGTTCTGTACTCTCCATCGTCTGTCTTAAGTGGACCAAAAATGTAACGTAGGATCTTACGTTCAAATACAGATAAATGTGATAGCCATTTTTAGAATAGAATTTAAATTAAAAAGCCATTTTTAGAAAAATAAAAAAAACCGTAGTCTCATAAAACAAAAACAAAACCACAATTTGACGTATGTATAAGTAAAAAGGTATTGCATTATTTAAATCCAAAATAATTGTTTTCAATTGACTGTAGATCAGTAAATCAATAATGACAATTTAGATACATTTTTCTTTGTCTTAGCTACGTATATTAAATCAAAACCACATGGTTTTTCATTGAACGCGGTATTTTTTTTACACTTTTGTTAATTATTTATATATAAATTTTGTTTATTGTTTAACTAATACAAATAAAAGAGAAAAATATTTAAAAAAAGAAGAAACGATGTTTTGAGACGAAAGTATTTAAATTTTGTTTGATATTTTACTTGTCTCCGCCTTTTTTACTTATATTTTGTTTATATATGTATATTCTACGAAATTACATATATATATACATATAAGATTCTATTCACAAATAAGAAAAATTTATATGTGACGAGGTCATTGACAATTAACACGAATAAAAAATATATTATGAGTCAAAAATATCCAAAGATAAAAAGTATATTTACGTGATCAAATAGATGGCCAGCATTTTGGATGAATAGTTCCGATTTGTTTTGTTATTGAAAGCTAAGTATGTAGTGCAGTTAGTTTTTTTTTATAGATATCCACCAAAAAACTAATTTGATAAATTATAAATCAAAACTTGCACTTTCAAAACATATGTATGTATGTTTAAATTTAGAAATTCGTATATTCGCAATTTATTTGTTTTGATTCTTTTGACATTTGATTTTAATAATAATAATATTTGCTTTGTTTTTGTGTTGTTTCGTTTTTAATTTGCATTACGTTTTAGTTTACAAATAAGGGGTGGTGGAAACATAACAGTACTATATACATGGGCTTTAAACTAGGCTTATTTATTCACATTTTATTTCAAAATAAGTTAAATTGCAACAGTATCACTGTTTAGTTGCGTTTAATTAGTTATGCAGTTCTTAAGGTTTCATTTCATTAAACTGATACATTACTTAGTAACTGAAATAGATACACGTCAAATAAAAAAAAGGTTAATTCCTAGTTTAGGCGTTATTAATAAAACATTTTTTTTAATTATTTATTCAAGTATAAACAAGTAAAAGCTATCATTGATCGAAGGTCTGCAGGGTCGCAGAAGCGAGTGGAAAATGAAATACAGTATTTTAAAATAATATATCTGAAAATATCTGGTGGGAGCTTGGCAGGGTACTATCAAACATCGAAGGTCTGCAAGATCACAGAAGCAAGTGAAATATAAAATAAATAAAATAATATATTGTCACTTTTTTCTAACCTTCTTTCGAATGGCCTTACTCTGAGTTCGATGAACGCAATTCTCATTCTCCTTCTGGGTTCGATCACTGATTAGTAAGCAAACACACCATTAAGTACATATTCAACACCTTAATTGTTCCACAACAACAGGAAACAATACAGCAAACAATCTTTCTAGACTATGCTCTCAATTCAACAGCTTCGAAACTCCAACGGTTGATTGTAGAAACAAAGTATTTTTATTTAATACAACTTAAAACTTTATTCACAAATTAATTAAATTTAACAAAATCACATTCCACTTAAACTATCAAACACTATCGCAGTAATTTAAATTATAACATTACATCATCGCACGCAGTTTAATTTAAAACTAATTTAATTTTGCAAGAGGAATTCTTCATATACAATTCTGCATAATTTCTCGATTTTTCGAGGTCACTTTCCTTGCGAAGTGTCGCTTTTTAACAAAAGTTGTAATTATTAGGGATATGTTTTTTGAGTAATTTTTTGTTGGAACAGTTGGAAAATATCAGGTTGTTGCAGATTAAATATCATTATTTAACAAAAATTCTAATTACTATGGCAATATTTTTTGAGAATTTTTTTGTGTGTAGCCGGGTTTCCCCACTTCTAAATAATAGGACCAGTTGAAAAATATCTAGTAGTTGCAGATTAAATGTTGTTTTTTTTTTTAAGTTGTAATTAATGAACAGAATTATTTACACTAAACGGTAAAGTATTGCGAGCGGTTTTTTGATTGAATCCACTCCTTCGTTCACTGATGACTAAAAGGCACAGTTGGAAAATGTTAGGTTGTTGCAGAGTAAATGTCGCCTTTTCTAAAACAAATAAATACTTGACTTTCAAAAAGAAGCATTTACGCTAAATGGAGAAGTTTTCGAATAAGTTTTCTAGAATAATTGGAACAGTTGAGGGCTAACCAGCGAAAACTTAAGAGACTTAAGACAACTTAACGAATGTCAAAAATCTAATTTCCAACTAGCGAAAACTTAAGAACTTAGCAAACGTCAAAATTTTTATTTCTGAAATATTTATTCACTTATTTGATATATTTATTCACAAATTTGATATATTATTTAAAACAACAAAAGAATTATTATTTGCTTGCATACTTTATTTAGTTTTGTTATATATACAATTATTCATTTAAATAAATAAACTGATACAAAAATTACATATAAATAAAATACCGTTTGTCAAAGTTTTTGAGTTCCTGCAAATAAACAAAATAAAAATTATTAAAATAAAATTAAATGAAAACTATAAGTTAAAAAAAATTAAATGAAAACTATATGGTTTAGTTCAAATTAAATTATGTTACATTACAACACTGATATTTTATAAAACTATTTTGATCTTCCACATAAATTTTATTTAAAACTTTCACTTGGTTGAAACATAATTATTTTTAGGTTATGAACAAAAACTACATAATAATAATCAATTTTTTATTTATTGGAAGCTAAATTTTTGAAAATAAATCAAAACCACAAAATTGTTAAATTTAATATTTACTTATATCAAAATAATAAATAAAAAAACAAACAATTAGATAAAATATGTACACAATAAACATTTGTTGTTGTTTTTTTGACAATTCTTAAGTTTTCTACGCAAATTTTCGCGCTCTTAAGTTTTTCGTTAAAGTTAAAAGTGACAGTTCAACTGAACGAAAAGTTCTTAAGTTTTCGGTGGTCGATTATATGTTAAGTTCATATCTCGCGTCATTAAGTTACGTTACGTTAAGTTGTTAAGTTTTGGGTAGTTGAGCTATTGGTTTGAAAAATATCAGGTTGGTTCATATTAAATGTCGTTTTTTCTTAAAGTTGTAGTTATCGAAAAGAAGCATTTAGACTAAATGGAAACATAACAGTACTACATACATGGGCTTTAAACTAGGTTTATTTATTCACATTTTATTTCAAAATAAGTTAAATTGCAACAGTATCACTGTTTAATTTATGTTTAATTATGTTTAATTATGTTTAATTGCGTTTAATTACTGTTCATTGTTCATAGTATCACTGTTTAATTTAATGAAATTAAAGGTTTTCTAAAAAGTTTGGGACTAATGAGAACAGTTGGGTTGGACAATATCATGTAGTTTTGATTAAATGTCGTTTTTTTTCCAACGGTTGTAACTATTGAAAAGAAGAATTACAGCTAAAGAGAATCGTTCTCTAAACCATTAAGATCAGTTGTTATGCAAAATATTAGCTCGTGTCAGTTGTAATTATTGAAAAGAAGCATTTACCTAACCGAAAAAGTTTTATGAGAAGTTATCTGTACTAATAGATAATTTTAAGTATTGGTAGATAATGGGTTGTTTGTTTTTGAAAAGTTGAAATTGCTGAACGCTAGATGTAGAGGTTTTTGAGTAGTTTGCTGAGTGTATCATCTTTTCACTAAATTATGTTAATTTATGATCTGTTATAATTTTCCGGCAACGTATTGATGTTATGTGCTAGTTTTGTAATAAACTTCTACACATAATATTCTTGTGCTTTTACAAAGAGTTTGATGTTTAATATAAATCGCTGCCCAAAACTAAAACCAATGTCCTAGTAAAAGCCTTTTGCTGAAAACCATATAACAATTCTTAACACAGACCTTTCTGCATAGGATGTTGGTGAAACTTTGGCACATGATCCAGGATCTAGATTCATTTTAAATTTGAACAAAATGGCGGGGGTCTCCCGAACACCTCTAAGTTTAAATCTTCAATAACTTCTAATCCCGGCTTATGATTTTATTGAAACTTGGTATATAAGGTTTTAGTACTGTTTCCAATATTTCTTCATACCGGTTTGACACTTCCGGTTAAAAAGTTTTTTTTTCAGGTGTTTATCCCTACTGTAGCCTACAATTACCGATCGATTTTTATGAAACGTTGGTAAAAGCTTTCAAGAAACATGAAAAATATTTTATCAGCTTTTGGAGTACATTGGATAAAGGATTGGGGGGGTCCACCATACAATAGGTGGTTTTTCCACCGTGTTTTTTATGTTTGTTGGGAGCATGCATACTAGATTCGTTCGTGAATGAATTTTTATTGAAACTTTGTAAAAAGATGCAAATATGTATGGCAAGGAACTGGTTAGTTTTTGAGCGATAGTGAACAAAGTAGTGGGGGGTGTCCCGATCACCTGTTTTTTTGAATGTTCAATAACATCTGTACCTGATAATCGAATTAGATGAAACTTGGGACATAAGCATTTAGTTCGGTTCACAACAGTTCTGCATCCCAACTTCCGGTTTGTCACTTCCGGTTAGAATCTTTTTTTACTTTTTCTCGTACAACAAAATTTATGTTTGTTGGGATACTACTGCTTATTTTAGTATTTTTATGATTAAAACTACGCGAAATGTATAACATTGGTTAGCCTTTAATTAAAGTATATGATGGATATTAGCTCACTTTATATAAAGAACACTGTTTCCAAAGAAGTCAGCCTATGCATCAGCATCGCAATATTTTATGTAAGTTTTTGCAATTTTTTTATAAACTAGCATTAGTTAAGAAAAACATTGCATTTCTTATTTTGCATTGACAAAAAAATAAAGTAAAAATGACGTTTTGTTTCCTACTTTAATAATTATTATATTTTATTTTTCTTATATAATTTTTTTGTTTTACTATTTCTAAAATATCAAACTAAAGTTAAATATAATCAACGAGGTCGGCTTTGTGTGCTTTGTTTGCAGTTTTAGAATTCTACATACAGAAACATTTCAATATCTTTAAAAACTAAAAATAACAAACAAATCTCAAAGTAGTATAATAACAATTTATAACTTACCTTTCAAATTTTTTGCATGCTTTTTTTTTTTTAAATCAGCCTTCAAGCTTGCAAAAGAAATGCATTTTAAATATTGCATCACTGATTTTTATAAAATCTACAAGGCATAATTTTTTTTATTTTATTTTGTAATTTATAAATGTTTATAGATTACTGCTTAGATTAAAGGTGTATTGTAATATTTTTTGAATAGATATATCTAATTAGATTTTAAAATACGATTAATGGGGTGGGCATAGATATTTATTTCTCTGTTAGAATAATTGACAAACGTGTACAAATAACTGAACTATATTAAATTGTTAAGAGACTTCAGATTTCGCGCAAATCATCATAGAATATTATAAACAAAATCTTTTCATATTTGGCTTATGTCGTTTACAAACCCTTTGTTTATGCTAACACGAACCTTCGAAAAGCTTGGAATTATTGTTACTATATGTTACATACATATATATATATATATATATATATATATATATATATATATATATATATATATATATATATATATATATATATATATGTATATATATATATATATATATATATATATATATATATATATATATATATATATATATATATATATATATATATATATATATATATATTTTTAAATTATGAAATATATTAATCTTAATTAAACTAAAATAATTTTTTTTTCTCATTATAGGTAAATCAATTTTCTTTTTTAATTTTATAAAATTAATGTATCTATGTAAGTAATATAATCAACCTTTACAAAATGGATGGTAAGTTATCAATTTTATTGTAAAAATAACAAAACTAGTCTCTCGTACATTGTACAAAATGGAGTCGATATAAAAAATATAATCAATGACGAGTTCAAAATATCCATAAAAATCGTTTTACTTTTGTTTATCTGCTATAATTCGAGGTCTGTAGACTTTTAATAAGATGAAAATAGAAAATTGAAAGAATGTGTGTATTTCGATTGAAAATTTAATTCTATTTATAATAGTTAGAATAACAAAATGCACTTCCTTATAAATATCAGATTGAGTTGAATTATTTATGTTTAAAATATGATAATTTTACACAATGCGTTATAAACAGTATATATGTGTGTGTTCATATATTGCTTTTATTCTGAGATTATTTTTGAATTAACTAACTAATAAATCTGTTTTTGTGGTTAATATTCAAAAACATAAAATTTGTGGTGTATATCTCGTAAAACCGTTGCTGTTACTTGTTTTTCAGTTTCTATATAGACTTGCATTATTGCCAATACTACTCAAGGCAATGACATATTTTTCGCAATACATAATAAAACTAATTCAATTCTTGTTTTATTGCATTTCATTTTAAAACAATAATATTATTGTAATTAGCAGAATATTCATTTTCTATTATATATTTATTTAATTGTAAATAAAAAAAAGAATGGAGTTTGTATCTCCTGTTGACTCGAAATATTGATCAAATAATCATAACAAATTTAATTTTTTTTTCAATGTTTCGTCTAGTCACATAAGGTTGTAAATATTTTAGTTTTTTGAATTTTTCGATATTCGTTTACTTCCTTTTTTTTTTATAAAACGTGGAAACATTTGTTCGGTTTCGTGTGAATGAACGAAATGTTTCTTGTCTCCTAAAATTTTGATCAATGTTAGTACAAACTGTTTATGTAAACTGAACTGTCACATTTTAAACCACCTTACTAATCAGTAATTGTTAATACACCAAGTGGATTATTTCTTAATGGATCATGTAATGAATTAAACATTAATTAATTCTTCGTATTGTTAAAACTTTAGATTATCGAAGAGAGTCAAGTCTTAATAATTTACATGTGTGAATGTGGATTCTTTCAGTAAAATATTAAACTATTTTTATTCAGATAGATGTTGTGTCTGTAATATTATGCACTTTTATAAACAACCGTTATGCTAAAACTTTGCTTTAAAAACTATAAAGAAAGCCCATAAAATTCAAATTTAACACAATTATAAAATAAGCTTTGGTGATCTAAACCAATGAGATGGATGGGATTTTGTACAGTAGGTAGTGTACATGTCTGAACTGAACTTGAACTTTATCACAAAATTCTTCAATATAGTTTAAAATATTATTTGTAATGTCTTTTTCCTTAAATGTATATGGGGTGAGGATGAGGATGTCAATAACAAGATGATAAGTTATATTGTGGCGCTCGTTAAACTTGTCGCTAAAGATTGTAAATTAGAATCTGTTAAACATTGACAGTAGAAAATAAACTTATATAGGGTACCGTAAAATAGTTGAGTTTTGGTTTTTAAAATAAATTACATTAATTAAAAATATTTTTTTTAGCTATAAAAAACGATATCTCGCCAGTGGTGTTCTTTTATTTCGTACATTCATGCTCATTCCAAAATGTTTTGAATAACATTTCGCAAAGTAAAATGATCTCGATTTCATGAGGATTGTTGCTTTTTTATGTTCAAGATGATTTTCGCATTTTGACTTGAATATTTACGTTTTTTTGCAAGTGACTGATTAAACGATGACCAACGTTTTTAAATCGACTCGACCAGTGGAAATGAACACTTCGTTCAGAGCGCATCGTTGATTTCAATAATTTTACACATTAATCGGGAGTCGGGACATTGTTATAGTGAATTGTCAATAAATAAAAAAAATACATTTGTGAGAAAGCAAAGTACATTGATGCAAATAAATAATTTTCGTAATAAATATACTGGCTTAATGTTCTAATACACAGTATGCTAAGTATTGAAAAAGTTATTTACCCAAAACAAACTTAAATTACAAACGTTTTGTTTTGTTTTTGAGAAAAACTCATTTAAATATTTAGCAGTCTGACCTTTCCTTAACGATTCTGTTAACTTTTTTCTGTTTGAAACGCTTTATAAAAAAAATTACACTGAAATCTTTTATAACTTGTTTTATATGATATTTTTAATTGTAATTTCCAAAGATGCCGAACCCAAAGGTACCTTTTTTTATTTATTTTTAGTTTTCTAAAGATGCATTTCTTTACCCAAAACATACTAAAATTACAGACAGATGTTTTATTATGTTTACTTTTGGTTTGAGAAAAACTAATTTGATAAAACTTAAATGCAGAAAATAGTGATGCTGGTGAAGAGATCACATCAATGTGTAGTTTCTACCTACTTCGAAATAAGTTCTCAAGCGCCTACTACAAAATTGTCCCCTCCTCAAAAGGTTTGGCATTACAGTAGATGTAATTGGCAATAACTTAATAAATTCTAAAACGAAATCGACTGGCGTATATTTTTGCAGGATAAAAATGTTAACCCAGTAACTCGATTGATCACGTTGATTATTCTACTGGTAATGAACATTTTTATTCCAAGCAGTGTTGTGAAAAGTAAAAATTGGTCCAAATCCTGGCTTTCTGATGCGTGTTATATAGCAAAAATTAACAAAATGTTGGCGTTTGACAAACACTAGATCTATAAATCTCCCAGCAGTAGATCTATTTATATCCGGGGGAGAAACAACTGTCATACTCATAGTATATTAAAAATAAGTTAAATTTTTTTTCAACTGTAATACTAAGCGTAAATTTTACGCGCCACTACAGGATAATCAGGGCAACCATATAACCGAAACCAAAGCGAAGGTAGATCTACTTGCTGCAAATTTTGCTACTAGCTCTGTCGTCGACGATTGCGGTATATATCCGCCCATTATTAAACCTATCCAATCATCAATGAACAAAAATTACTTTCGTCCAAGAATTTTGCAGTCAACACTGCTTAATTTAGATCTGAAATTATCAATTATAAACTGATGGCATATCTCGAAAACAACAATTTCAACGACCTCCAATATGGATTTCATTAAACACGGTCTACTGGTGGCATCCTGTCTAGACCTCACGGCGAAATAGGGTATAGCAATTCATGACTTTGGTGAGTCTCATATTATTTCGCTTGACATATCCAAGAAATTTGACGAGTTTGGCAACGAACTGTTTTCAACAAATTAATTGCATTTGGAGTCTGTAAGACCTTGATCTGTTGATTAGAAAAATTTTTATCCCAGAGATCTATTAGAGTATGGATGGTGCTATGTCGGCTAAATTTCCAATTCAAACCGGTGTTCCTCAGGGTTCGGTTTTGTCACACCCAATATATAGCGTTGGCGATGACAGTACTATCTTCAATTCCTATTCTTTTAAAAAACAGCCATCTAGTCTAACTACTAATAATCATCGCAGAAAAATGGTCGAATCCTTATCGTAGATCTTGAAGTAATTCTGGACTGTGGTAAACGGAATCTCGTGACGTTTAATTCTATAAAGACAAAGTCTTGCGTTTTGTCCCATAAAACCTCACCGTATAGTACCAATGCAACGTTTTCCAGGGTACCAATAGTAAATTTACCTGCACTTAAACTATTGGGTACTAATATCAATCATGAATTGAAATGGCATGACCACATTCTTTCCGTGGCGAAATTGGGGTCGCAACGACTTTGCTCCTACGTCGCTGTAAAAGCTTTTTCTCCATCCGAAATTACCCCGATCTATAAAGCATATATGCGACCGATCCTCGAATTCGATACCATTTATGGGTTGCAGCACTAGAATCCTCTTTAAATTCACAGAAATAAGCAGTTTGATAAATTTTTAACGAAAATTATAGCGAAGTCTCAAATAATTATATTTCTGATTTTTTAGGGGATGGAAGTGGGAAAGGGTGGAAGAAGCTTTTTTGACCTAAATGAGTGGCGTTGCAAAATTTTGCGGTTCAGTTTTAAAATTATTGTCAATTATTGTAAATCTAATAAACAACTGTGCACAGATAAAATCGGCTTCATAGTGTATCAAGCTTATTTTTGTCCTCATATTTCTTGTCAAGATCTCACGGAATCACACTCAAGGAATCCAAAAAGATTTTTTTTCTTCGTGCTGCATGTAAATGGAATGATTGGGCTGCAGTGCAGCATAGCGTAGCTGTGTACAATCCACAAAGCCCTCCCTTGAGCTTTGTGGATTGTCATCAACATGTTGAAACGCTTGATTTACACATGTTGTTGTGACACATTGATTTTTCCTATTTAATGTTATATTTAAACTTACTTGATAATAATTAATAAATAATAACGAAATAAATATTTCGGTTTAAATCAAATCAAAGATCTACGACCATATTAATTATTTCCATAATACATCAGATTTTAAAGAACAAATCCTGTGTATGTTGACTTTAAACATGGAACATGGCGGAGCACGAAGTTTTTTTCGATAATTAACTTATTACTTGACTTTAATTAAATAAACAACTATAATAATTATTTATACAGGTGTTATTATATATATGTACATACTTAATTTTATGTTCATAAAACCAACATTTTAGAATTTTTTTTCCAGCAAGATTTTTAACTTCTTTGGAAAAAATACTACATACTAGTTATAAAACAACCTACATACATACCTGAGTCTTATCCTTTATTTATTATGTCGTTTTATATCCAGTTTATACTTAAACATATGTCGTTATTATTTTAAAATGCAATAAACTAAAGAAAAGTAAATTGTCTTATTTGTTTTTCTTTCCTTTAAAAGAATAAGTGAAATAAAAAAAATTTGATCTCTTGTACAGCTGTTCCATTGTAATTATGTTTATTAAAATTTGAATTAATATTTTTAAGTTTTATTTAAAATAAGAATGAACAATGTGCAATAATATAATAATAACATTTTATTTAATATCGTAATCGTGATGTAAAATGTGATGTTCTAATAAAGGTTGAGATATATTGATTGACAGAATAAAATATAAATCAATCGAAAATCAATACACCAGTTATGCTTTTGATTTTCGCAGAAGAGAAAGTCTTAGAAAACCAATGAATATATTAAAAGTAAAGGACCTCTCTCTATTCATAATAACGTTTTTGAGTTGCATTGTAGTTATGTCTGGTATAAGAATTATTTTGAAGCTAGAATAAAAGCTCTGAATTTTATCAAATACAGATAACGTTTTGAAAAGCAATCTTAAATCTTAATCGGCTGTCATTTTTCAAATAATTATTAAGATTTTTAATGCTTTTTCTGAATCTTTATCATCTTTAATAAGTTGGATAAATTTAATTTTAATTTAACCCTTTATATGTTACATATTTCGTTTCCCTGCAATTTCGTTTTGTTTAACCAAAAAAAAATAACAGAATAAATTCATTTGTGTGACACGTGTTAAGCTCAGTCGATCGACGGCTGCATACCATATTTTCTTCTTGTTTCCAAATTTTGTCATATACAAACATGTTAAAAAAAATTATTTTTTATAAGCCGTTTTGTAAATGCAAATATGTTCAAATGAAAAATTTTATGCAAAGTGTGCAGATGAATATATAGGATCAATCATTTTCCTTGATTATAATATACATATTCTTTTTACCACTCGAAAAGATAATTCAGGTTTTTATTCTAGAATTTAAAAAAATTTTATTTGTAGATTAAATTTAAAAGTCACACTTATGTTTTTAATTTTAGTATTTTTATAGCGTTTTAGCTTCTGAGTTGATTTGTATTTGTAATTACAATTTGCAGGTGATATTTGCAGTGTGACCGTTCTCAGTAGTAGTACTTGCGTTTAAGATTTCTAAAAAGCATATCACCTTCTTATACTGAACTCAAAAGTCAAATCACTTATGAAACTTTGCCTGAAAATAAATGTTATCACTGCTTCTTTTATTGTTGCGACGAAGGTTAAGGGAAACTTCTTGTGAAAGTAAAGAATTTAATTTCATCATAGTTGCCGATAACTAAACAACAGAAACAAAAAAAAGTACTTAGGATGGTCGAGATATCGGACAACTAAATCGCTAGACAGATTTATTTAAACTAGATGATCGGCACTCGATTCTCTTTCAGTTGAAAGTTTAGAAAGAGGGGGAGGTTTATTGTCGGTCTACGTTTCACTATGAATCATTAAATAAAAATTGATTGTCAGCATAAATCGCTAATCCCAATGTGTTTTCTCCAAAAACTAACTGATTTTTACATTGACATATCTTGGTCGGTTTATCTGGGCGGTTTATTCGAATTCGTTCAACCTCTGTCTGTATCAGGAAATGTATGGATTTTCTTAATATTATAAATTTTGTTCCATATAAACGTTATTTGATCAAAAATAATTCTCCTTTAAAATTTTTCTTCCTAATCGTTTTTGTATTCACAATAACTTATATCACTTTTAACCTCGCTACCTCTTATATAATATTCAAAACAATAGACATTATTCCTTTGTATTCCTTGGTATTCTATGACAGAGCTACTCTAAATAAAAATAAATAATAATCACGATTCCTAAAAATTCGCACCTGGATGTGAATTCTTATTGTATTCTTTTTAGTTTATATTAATTAGTTTAACTTGACTGGGTAATTTTCATTTGGTTTTCGTATTAGATAAAACACTCGATTTTCTTTTCCTTGTTATTTTGTTTTATAACCTTTGTCTTTCGTGGAATTTATTCAGATTTTATTTGTTTTAGTGAAATTATTTTCTGAAATTAATATTTTAACAATGTAATTATCTCTGTACTTACATCGTACTCAGTGTTGATAAACGCTTTTTTAAACTTTTATGGATTGAACGCCCTCAGACTATTGATTAGGGTAGACCATTTCATTTGTACGATGTACGGACAAAGACATCACTGCATTCTATCACTATAACAGTGAATGATCTTAACAGTTCGACTGTTTGCACAAACCGATTGACGTGTAAAACGGGGAAAGGAATATGGTTGAGACATGATGGATCCGATTTCATCCGAGCACTGTTGGTAACGATGTTTATAAAACACAACGAGATCAGGCATAGTGTCACAGTGTGTAGGAAATCGAGATTTTATTCAAGCAAATCAAGATTTGATTCAAGCAAATCAAGATTTGATTAAAATCAAGATTCGATCACCCACAATTCGTATAGCACGCTTTTGAAAATAGTACTAAAGAGCAATTCCACGTCACCGCAACATCGATGTTCCCGACCCCCTATACACAGATAGCCGAATGATAAAATAAAAATACCATTTCTTTCGAAAAATGAAATTTCGCTCTGGGGATGACACAGGGTGGCGGCAAAGTTTTACGGGTTGGCGAAACATTAGTATCTTCGGCTGACGATTGCTAACGATTGACTAAACCGATTTAAGTCATTTATAGCTCATTAGAAAGGTAATTGATAGACCTTATAAAAAAGTTTATTTTTTATTTTTTAGTAATTTTTTAAAATTGTGTTAAACTTAAATAATATTTTCAAAGATGGCGCTGTTGTGTACCCTCACTTTTACCACATTTTTTTTCCAGAAAAAAAATGTTTAATTAGTTCGTAATCTAAAATGAAAGTTTCCCAATGGCATGATTTTTCGTTTTGAAAATAAAATTTTTTTCAAAATTTTAATTTCCGTTTTTTCAGTTTTTGTATTTTATTTAACTAAAACCAATTCTTGTTTTATAGAAATTTAATTATTTTGAGGATACAAGTTAAGTATTTGAGGGTGTGGATGCTTTTTACATAATTGACTTTTTCTCCCATTTCTACCTGTCCGAAATTAATTATAAACGAATGTACCTGAAATATATTAAAACTGATGCTGAGAAGTAAATAGTGAGAAAAATTATGTGAAATAAAATGCATGTTGTATAGAATTCATATAATAATTAACTTTTTATTTTTATTCTAAGTTGTGTAATAAAAACAATATACATTTATTAATAATATAAAAGAAATTAAAAATATAAAATAAATTTACAGTGCATATTAACAGCTTATCTGAAAAATCCTAGTTTTAGCTGAATTAGAATATATTTATGTCAGCAATGTTGTTTCATCTTTGGGTATGAACGCATGAAACGATTGTGTACCTTTTATAGTTACAGTCTCTGTATCTTGCTTCTAGCCGTGACTTCATTTCTGTATAACAATTTTTACTGGTACATATATGCAAAATTCATTGTTGATTTTGTTGCCCATTCATAAAGATTCATAGGGGTTTGAATAATATTCTTGTTAGACAAACTTTATCGATGAGCACCTCGTTTCAATGTACCTCCTATTCCATCACACGGTCCTTTTCCATGACTGGTAGCGTAGAAGTGCCACTCTGCGTCTATATTAAAATCTGGTTTGTGGTAGGTAACATAGATTTATAAAACTATATTTATTTTTATACTGAGATCCAGCACCATCAGTCATATAGACTTTTTTTTCAGGATGTTTTGTTTTAGCTTTTATAAAATCAATCATTTGTGATATGAATAGATACACTGCCACACTATCATGTTCAGTTATATCAGAGATAATGACAAAACTTAAGTGATCGATACCTTGTGAATTATAATACATTAAAAACGGTTGTATCGTAGCTTGCGAATTATTACAATGATAACTCTGCACAGAATCTTGAATGAAATAAGAGCAGTTTTCCGAAAAATCGCCAAGTACTAAGCACTCTTCCGCTTTCAAGTTTGCTTTTGTGAAATTTCATCGAAATCGGAGGGGGTCAGTCCGGATGCTAGAACAAATGCTGTTGCAGTGACGTGGAATTGCTCTAAAGAGTTAAGATGGAAACAGATGCAGCGCCAAACTTGACAATAATACTCGGTACAGGGACGATCTAGGACTTATAATTGTGGAGTTATTGATATGGAGTGAAATATTTTTTACATCTACTGAACCGAGTTGAAATTTCTATATTTATTCGAGCCACTCAGCTTTCCAATTTCGCCCAGTTTTGTTCAAAAGCTTTCAGAACTATGGTAACCTCCCTAAAAGTATTATGTATCGAGTATTATGTTCATCAAAATCAAATGATCCTGCTCAACACAATAAACATTTTACCATGTTGTTTCTCAGTCCCTGCCAGTCAGCGGTTTTATAATTCCAAACACGAAAATTTACTATGGATGATAATAATACATGTTCTGACGATCCAAGGGGCTGGCAGCTTTTATCTGAGTTTTATTTAGTCTGTACATTTCATGTCTAACATTTATGTTGTTTTTATTTTATTAAATTTTCTAATCAAAATTATACCATACAATTTAGTTTTATTATAAAAATCTATACCTAGAAATGGAGATAACAAAACATTTCAAAATGATTTTAATATTTACACTTGTTTAACGATCATTTCGTGATACTAAAAAAACCAAACCACCTTCGTTATGAAGTTATTATGGAATAATGCAAGGCTATTTTTATAATTATCTTCTTATTGGAGTATTGAAATGTTATTAGAAAATGTATTTATTCGCGTGTCCTCTGTTTATTATAAACATGCAAATATAAAACAATAAAATGAATGATAACATTTTACCCCAATATGAAAAAAAGGCATGAAGATATTTGTGATTGAGTTTTTATTTATTCTTACAAATAAATTATAAAATATGTACACCCACCGGAAGTAAACGTAAATATTATAACGGGAATGATTTATACCTTATATTAATTGGGTAAGAGCTTATTAATTTGACACTAAACATATTTGAATATTTCTTTTAAAAATTTGAATTTAAATAATTGTGAACTACAATTTTAAACATGTTGCATTGCAATATAGCTAGCTACCGATATATTTTTATTCAATCCAATGAGTACACTTGAGATTTTTTGGTAGTTACTAGTTTATATTGTATATTTTGGGTGTGGTGTGGAGCGACGCGTTTATATATTTATAAATTATATACGGCACAGTGGTTATTCAACTAAATTATATTACAGGTTGATAAATTGTTAATTTTGTTGATCAATACTAATGTAAATATCTCGAAATTTATACAATCGTATGATCTACAAGCATTTATTTCTGTGAATGATTTATGATTAACAAAAAAATATTCACAATAGTAACTCGTATAATAAGAAAGGTCAATGAATGATTGCAAATTGCAATATTCAAACAATGAAATTCGTTTGTAAATGTTTGTTAAGTGATGTCACCTTGTATTAATTTTTTCTTGATTGGTAGTGGATATACTTCACTAAAAGACAGGAAATAATAATTTTGTTGAAAGTAAAACTTTAAACAAAAATAAAATCAAATAAAGAGAGAATTCTAAAAATGTGTTTACTGTTGATTTCTTCTTGATTTGTTTTAAAGATTCTCTTTCTTTGACAATCTTAACAGATAAAATATTAATAAATTCACTCTAACCAATCAATTTTATTAATTGTATAATTTAGGGTGAATAACCAATGTACTGTAATTAGCGAATGCAATTCCGGAATTTTTTGATTCACCAATCCCGGGATTCGTGAAGCAAGAAATCCCGGTATTGCAATCCCTAACTGTACTACAATACCCTCAAATTTAACACTGGACTTCTGAGATTTTGAAAAGCACATTTTGGTCTAGATTATTGTTTATAATCCTTAATACAAAATGGTTCTTTAAGCTTGTAATGAATTTTATCCAAAAAATAATTTCTCATAGTAAGATGTTAAAAACTTAAATTTCTTGTATTACATGACTTTATTTTTGTTAAATCTAAACCGACTGCTTTGAACACCAAGTTGAAAATAATAGAAATGCAACACAAAATCAAAACGTCTAAAACATAAATTATTGATTGATCCTACTAATTGATCAATATCGAAAACAAGGTTGCAGAATCAACGCTAAATAAATTTACAAGGTACTAATTACACGAATATAGGATTAAGATATATGTACTTGTTATATGAACTTTAAAAATAAACTCCAGGAGACAAAATCGTTTTAAAATTAGTTTTCTTATTTCTGTTTTATTCCCAAACTATGGGGGCTCTCAATAGATTTATCAAAATGTAGTTTAAATGAATTTGAACTATAGTTTAATTATTATTTTTTTTAGTTACAAAATAGTTTATTAAGTTAAATAGCGTGATAATAATTAGTAAAACTTATTTTGATTGTTCTAAAAAATGACTAATAAGTTGTAAGTTTGTTTTGTTTACATGAAATTTCGATACTAAATCAAGACTATCAAATTACCGAAAACATAAAGGATTCAAATTAGTTTTAGTTATCATATTTTATAATTAAAAGAAAGTTTACATCCAAATCTAACGGATTAATTGTTAAACGTTTAGATTTTTCGCCGGGAAGTGATGTGTTAATAAAGAGTAATATGATATCGAATCTTTTTGATTTGTTATGTTTTATTTTAACATTGTGTCAAATTATATATTGTGCTAGGTTTTTAAATGTAGAAAACTTTGTGGTGTTTCAAAACTAATTGCCAACTGAATTTACTTAAGCATAAAAACTTTGGTTTATGTTATTAAAAATGTTTGTAATATGCCTCCTCCTATGTGTTTTAAACTTGATAAAGATTTTGATAAAGACTTGATAAAGAATCTCTTAAAGTTATTTCATGGAAGTTAAACTTTTATATTAGTATGTAGATATCGAAAGCTTGCGTCTTCATAATCTTTTTAATTTTGCATCCGTTCGAACATAATATCTTATCACTTATAGTTTTGACAACTAAATGTTTTAGTAGGAAAAAATTTAGGTTTATTTTTTATTTTTAAGTATCACTAAAAAAAATAAAAAGTTTGTCTTTTAAACACATGATCTAAAGTAATGATTACTCCTGCGGATGTACTAAAAAGACGACATACATTGAGTGATCTTAAAAAATTAAAGCTAATCTTTTGATTTTTAAATAAAATGTATTTTACCAAAGCGTATTCGAACAAATGCGATACAATCACGTTAAACTAGATTAATTTAAAGCGCTTAAGTTAAAAAGTTTCACAATGCAAATTAAATGAATTGTAGAACTTATATAGGCAAGGAACTCTTCGGTAGAAAACAAAAAAGTGTTACAGTCTGCCAGTTCCTTAGATCTCCGATTCTTCATAGATTCTTGACAAAGAATACAAGCAAAAATTGATCCCAGAAATTTCAAATTCATCTATTGATATAATTATAATTGCCATTGTGTTAAAATGACATCAACTTATAGCTACATATATCCATTTAGGTGTGATGATTAAAAACTTGACAACTTTTGTAGTACAGCAGGTTATTTATCAGACGACGTAACAGCAACGACTGTGCTGTTTTCTCTATCGATGCACCAAGTGAAAACAAATTGCATTATTTTGAACATAAACTGTAAGTTTTAACATACATAACACTTTTCTAATTGTCTTGTTGTGTTGACGACGTCGTTTGTTAATAAGCCGAGAAGATTCTTCGCCCTGTTATTTTTGTAATTTATTAGCCCGAAGGGTTTAAAACATTTTTAATGACTAATTAATAACAAGCACTGATGTTGGCTGGATCATATGCAAAATAATCTTTTGAAAAGACATTGATCTGTGTCACAATAGAGAATAAAGGTGTATGTGAGAGTACGGAAGCTTTTTCAACTGTTTTTTGTTTTTTATGACGTAATATAATTTTTTGAATTCTTCAATTGGACGATCGTTTTGAATAAAATAATCCTATATTTCCCTTTAAAATTTATTGGCGTTTTCTTCTTTAAAATTGTTCACAAAGTAATAAAAGCAAAAACGATGTCTTTATGCTTATAGTCATCCATTACTGTACAATAAAATTTATTGGTCACTTTTATTAAAATATGTAAATGTTTTTTTTTTACTCCAGGAATTTAACAAATAAAAGTTATGTATCATTTCTATCGTTTGGCCTCTAATTAACAAATAAATGATCTTGTTCGGTTCTGTTTGTTTCATTCTAAACCTGAATCAACGAAATTTGTTTGCGCTAATACTTTAAAAGTTGTAATAAATAAATACTTCTACAAAAATATTTAAATATAAATGAAATACCAAAATAATTTATTCCTATTTATAAAAAAATGACCATGCGCATTTTATTACATATACGAATAAAAAAAAATTTTCTATCAAAACTTATACAACGATATTTGAAATATTCTTTTAACATATCTGACCTACGACAACTTTTGGATTGTTTTTTTTTTAATATGAGCACAAGTTTTTTGCTTACGTATGGTGGGATTTATTGTCAGTAGTAAGTTAAATAACTGCAAAGTAAATATACTTACTTTTGTTAAGAGAATCAAAAAAATCATTTCTTTGATAAATCTCTTTCTACACATTGTTTTCGTACAAATAATTTTGATGTTGTAAAAATTAGCATTCAATGGTCCTAGACATTCCCAAAAACAGCTTCTATTATCTTTAAATTTTGATGATTCAAGCAAGTATAATCAATTAATCTTCAAATAATTTTCTTGGTAAAACAAAAATTCACGGCATTCCTGGCAATTTATCAGTTTATGTATCTTTTATAAATTGAACATACATAGTTATTTTCTAGGTGCAACAACGGATTATTAATTGATAAAGTCTTCTGTTATGACATATTGTTTCTTTTAGCAATTTATCCTCCTCCACTTGGCACTCATATGTAATCTAATATTTGTAGAATTTATAATAAAGTTAAACTAATTAATTATGGTATGATTATATATTTTTCTTTGTCTGCAACACATGTAAAAAACTTATATTTCATTCGGTTTATTAAGTTTGATGCACTCACTAATTTTTTTTCCTTTATGCTAACTTGCAATTTTAAATGCGCAATATATTTTTTTAGTTTCTTTATTTTTTACACCTACCTATTTTAAACTGAGTTAAAGGTGTTTTTTGTTTTTACTTTGTTCAATGCATTTTTTGTTAAAGAAATAAATGAAAATTCTCGTTGGCAGACCTGATGAAAGATGGTAGGAATTAGACTTTTAACGGTTTCATATTGGATTTATGAAATATTGAACCAATATAAAGATAAAAATATGAAGGGGCCAAAATCCCAAGGCTTTGAGATATCAAGACTTCGGTTTGTGTTAAGAATTTTTATATAGTTTTCGGCAAATGGCTCCTCATAAAAGCATTATTTTTAGTTTTTTGTAGTAATGTATATATATTAAACTTAAATCTCTAAAGTATTTTATCTCTGTTTAGAATTTGATTACAAAACTAACACGAAACACCAATACGTTGCCGGAAAATTAAAACAGATCATAAATTAACATAATTTAGTAAAAAGATGATACCCACACTAAAACCTCTCCATTTAGCGTGTAGCAATTTCAACTTTTCAAAAACAAGCAACCAATTATCTACCAATACCTAAAATGTTGTATTAGTACAGAAAAATTCTCAGAAAACTTTTTCGTTTAGGTTTCAATAATTACAAAAGGCACGAGCTGATATTTTCCAAACCAACTGCTGCTATTGGCCCCCAAAACTTTAGAAAAGCTCTCCATTAAGTATAAATGCTTCTTTTCAATAATTATAACTTCTAAGAAAAAACGAGATTTAATAACCGACTCGATATTTTCCTATCCAACTGTTCCTATTAGTTAACATTTAATCTGCAACTACCAGACTTTTTCCAACTATTCCTATTATTAAGTATTGGGTGAAACTCGGATTCACAAAAAACATTTCTCAAAAAACATTGCCATAGTAATAACAATTTTTGTTAAAAACATTTAATCTGCAACAACCTGATATTTTCCAACTGTACCTGTTATTCAGAAGTAGTGGAACCTTACATCACACAACAAAAATTACTCAAAAAATATCTGCCTAATAATTACAACTTTTGTTAAAAAAACACTAAATCTGCAAAATCGTGATATTTCCAAGTACCAACTGTTTCTATTATTCACAAAAGTGATGGCAGAATCACTTTGTGGTGGCACCATATTTCCATATTTCATGTCAGATTTAATGTTCAATTGCATTTCAGGTCATCCAAATAATTGCTTTTATGTTGTATATGTTTCTAGCCGAAAATGTTTCTGATAATATGTTTGTCAAAAAAACGGGGTAACAAATGTGTGAAAACCACAGTCACAGTGTGTCAAAAGTATTTAACGATTTTTTTTTACATACTTATAACACAATAATCAAGGTCACATACTGATGCCGATCATCAAGATTTCTCCAGCTTTAAATTACTACTCATTATCACTGAAAATAAACGTTTTTAAAGCAAAAATGGTTTTTTTGGCACACTTCCGGTACAGTTATCGAACCCATCGTCCATTCGGCTTAAAATTTTTAGATCATAATTATTTAGTAAACACTAAAATTTCACTCAATATTTAGATATTTTATTTGGCACAATTCACTAGATATTTTGACACTTTTTTCTTAAATCAATGCTTTATTTCACAAATCTTACTTTCACTATTCACTATACTTACACTAAGTTCACTATAAATTTCAAGCTTTTACTAATTGAATTTTTTCACATTTATATTTTATAATTTTGGTTTATGTTTATATCATTCAACAACGAAAATCTACGAACAGCTTGTAAAGTTGATTAAAAACATTTAACAAACATGTTTGTTAAAAACTGGCAATTAAAAGACATGTTTGTTAAACAATACAAAATCTAACAACGTGTCCTTTAAATAAATTCAACAGACCATTGTTTGTTGTATTTTACCTACAATTTTTTTTCGGTGATATGTACATATTATGAAAAAATTGCTCTAAAACTTTTTTCATTATGGACAAATTTATTCTTCAATGATAAAATATCAAAAATTATATATTTTATTATAATAAAAACCAAAATGTTGGTATTATATGGAGTTACGCTAAATACTTTTGGTTATCGGTTGGTCGAAACATCATATAACAATGTAATTTGAATTTTGATGCAATATGAAGATAGTCTGCATTCGATTTCACTTTAGTAACTGCATTGCATATTTAAAACAACTTAACTGTATGGAATTGCTGTTTTGCAGTAAACTTAGTTATTTCAGTTAAACCGAACGCACCTGATATAAAAATTGGGTAAATAACCTAAATAAATTTATTATAAATAGGAGTGGAACATAATTTTAATACAATCTAAACAAACTAATCATTATTGATTTACAGGAAAGATTAGAAAAGTATATTTTATATGTGTATGTACATGACCAGATGATAACGTTGAGTGAACTTCTAGTGTGGTAAGAATGAAAGCGAAAAAATGACTGTAAATATTTATGTATTTTTGCATAAATGTATTGTGTAATAATTATTTTATTTTTTATCGATTTATCGATTGATACACATCACTTTGATTTTTTCTAGATTGTTATTAGATGTTTTTGACTAATTTTACATTCTAAACATAACGAGTTTAACTAAATGTAAGATAGAGCTGAATATTATACTGAACGCGAATGTTTTGCCTATCCCTCGTCATTTTTTAAGACTAGTGCATATGGTTAAAATTAAAAAACACATTAGAACAAGTAAACGTATCTTATTACTCACCGATGGTTTTGTTTAACAATATCGAACAAATATATGCAATTATATTTAATAAAAAACACATCGATCATCAAAATTAAAAAAAAAATTAATTAAAATTTATTTAAAATTTTTGTATAGAACACACTTTTGAGTTTTGACACACAATATAATCGGCTAAAAAATAAATTTTTTACAACACCACTATGAATAACATTTGAGATTTCGCAATCATACTCGCCGCTTAATCTTTGCAATATTATCTATCACTCTGTCAAATGCGAATCTAATTCGCTCGTCAAAGGTTCCGTAAATATTAAGTAACGTATAAATAATAGTTATGAAACAATGTTTTAGTTTAGTAATTACATTTCTAGTTGGACTTGCACTTGTTGGTATCAATAAAATAAAATTTTTCCTTAAAAGTGTAAATTTTAAATTACAAATTTGTCAAAACGCACACACATAACCTTTACGTGTTACATGCCAATAACCGCGGCCTACTCGTCTAATCAGACAAAAATTTTCGAATATTAAATGCAATTTTTTTTTATCACTCCGAACTTAAAGCTCTTCAATCTAAAAGTATTGCTATGAATACTATGCAAATTACTTCGGTTTAAAAGATCTAAGTATTAGAATCGCGAGCCAAATGTTAAAATATTACCTCCACTTTTTATGGCATGGTCCGATATTTTAAGTCGTAACGATTCTAAAACAGCAAAAAAAAAAATGCTCGTCTCGTCGGTCGACCGGCCATAAGAACCGACGAAAACTATTGTAGCGATTTAAAATAATTTTTTTTCTGAATATATGTTTAGTTACTCGTAAGAACTGAAAGGACAACGGTTTGTACCAGAAGTGTGTCAAAAAATCAAAATCATATTTTTTGTTGAAAAAATGGATAGGAGTAGTAACTTTGCAGGAGCTTGATTATTGTATTATATAAGAGAGTCAAAAAATCGTTAAATGTGGTAAATTATTGAAACAGAGGATTTAGTCTAAATGGAGAGGATTTCTAGGAAGTTTTCAGGACTAATAGGAACTATTAGTTGAGTTGAAAAACATGTCGGTTCATATTAAATTAAATGTAGTTTTCTTTTGAAAGTTGAATTATTGGAAAAAAGCCATTTAGACTAAACGGAAAGGTTTCCTTAAAAGTTTTTTAAAAATTCTGTACTGTACAGTTTGATTTTAAATATTATGCCGTGTGAATATTAAATGTCATTTTCTACAAAAGTTATAATTATTTAAAAGCAGCATTTACGGCGATGTGTTCTGGACCAATTGGAATAGTTGGATTGGAAAATAAGAACTCATGTCATTTGTAATTTTTGGAATTAAGGGTTAGATTAAGACTAGATAATATATCGTGTTTTTAGAAAAGTTGGAATTGTTGAACGGAAAATTAAGAGGTTTTTAAGTACTTAGCTAAGTATATCCTCGTTTCACTTAATTTTTTTTATTATGTTGATTTAGAAAATGTTATAATTATCCGACAACTCGTTAATGTTTCGTGTTAGTTTTGTAATACATTCCTAAACAGATATAAAATACTTGAACATTTAAAAAAGAGTGTTATGGTTGATATGCATCTCTGCTCAAAACTAAAAACAATCTCCTCATAAAAATCTTCTGCCGAAAATTATACAAAAACCCTTCAGACCGAAGTCTTGATATCTCAGAGCATTGAGAGTTCATTTTCTACGTTTAAATTTGAACAAATAAAATTTAGCATTTCCAAAATTTTAAACTTAATAATTGTGTTTGTGTAACATATACCTTTTTTGTTTATTCATTTCGAGTTGTAATATTATTTTGAAAGATTTTTTAAAAAAATAATGCTAAATGTTTTTATTATTATTACGTATGAAATCAAATTACTCTCCGATAACTTACACGGATAAAAATAAAGCTATGATTGCAGGTCATGAGTTTTGTATAACATAATGTTACGTTTTTCTTAACCTCCTTCGAATTGGCCTAACTCACAATTCGATAAACGCAATTCCCAATCTCTTCTGAGTTCGATCACTGATTAGTAAGTATAAACACCAGGTTTTATTAAGTATTCAACAACTTAATTGTTCCACAACAATAGAAAAACAATACAGCAAACAATATTCCTAACTAGAATATTCTTTCAACAGCTTCAGAAACTCCAACGGTTGATTGTAGAAATTTCCAGTTCACAACGTTGAAAATAATACACAAAATATTTCTACTCAATAAAACTTATAACTTTATTACACTTATAACTTTACACAAAGACTAATTTTAAATATCACTTTTATAATTTTGACTTCACTGTCACACGTTTTAAATAAAACTAATTAAAAACTACAATAGGTAATCTTCTTATATACCTTCTGCAATACTTCTAGATAATTCGACATCACTTTCCAGAAACCTTGAGAAAATATTAGAATATTCGATTATTTTACGTTATGTTGATTTGATTCATAAAATCGTTTATGTTGACCCTATTTCTAAGAAGAGACAACAACAACAATATTCATTTCATTAATTTGTTTGTTGATTTTATTTTCCTGGAAGTGACCGTAATCGTTTAGATCTTTCTGTAATCGTCTAGATTTTCTGCAATCGTAACAATACCCTCCACTTAAGCCTGTTCGTCCCGAACAGGATCTAGCTCTCCTTTGTATAAGGCCAATCTTTCCAAATGTACTACTTTCGCTTTGCCTCGATGGCCTTTCTTAATTCTATAAACCACGTCATTCAACTTCGTTATAATGTTGTAAGGTCCTTCCCATGCAGCTTGCAGTTTTGGTGATAACCCTCGTTTTCGTTGTGGGTTGTGTAGCCATACTAATTGTCCTTCTTCGAAACCTTTATTATTAGATCGTATATCATATCGGGCTTTCATTTTATCACTGGTCAGTTGTATCTTCTGCCGAACAAGATTGTGAATATCCTCAAGGTTCTTCCTGATTCGGTTGACGTATTCTTGCGCAGACAATGATGTTGATGGTACCGCTCCAAATTTGAGGTCACCAGGAAGTCTTAAATCACTTCCAAAAATAGTTTGAGCTGGTGTCATGGTCGTGGTGTCATGAACTGCTGATCTGTATGCCATCAAAAATAAAGGAATGTGTTGATCCCAGTTACGTTGATTCTTACTGACCACTTTTGCTAGAAATTCCTCCAAAGTAGCATTGAATCTCTCAACCATCCCATCTGACTGTGGGTGTGAAGCTGTCGTTCTCGTTTTGTTAATCCCCAGCATTTGACAAATTTCCTGGAATACAGCTGACTCGAAGTTCCGTCCCTGATCGGTGTGGATCTCCATAGGAACTCCATAGCGGCTAATCCAATTATTTATTACAGCTTCAGCGATTGTGGTTGCTTCCTGGTTGGGAATCGCACACACTTCCGGCCACTTACTGAAGTAGTCCATGATCACAAGCACATATTTATTCTGATTATCAGTTGTAGGAAATGGTCCCGCTACATCCATTGCGATCCTTTCAAATGGAGCACCTACATTGTATTGCTTCATTTTCCCATGACTTCTTCGTGCGGGTCCTTTCACCGCCGCACATTTATCGCATTTTTGACACCATTCTACAATTGATTGCCGAGTCCCCGACCAGTAAAACCGTTGTCGTATTTTTGCAAGAGTCTTATTGATCCCAAGGTGACCTCCACTCGGTCCTTCGTGATACTCCTTCAGTACTGCTTCTATTTTCCCTTTTGGTACCACTGTAAGGGATTGCTTTATCTTGCCATCTGAGCTTTCCCATATTCTCTTTAGGCATCCATTCTCTAACTGGAGACTGTCCCATTGCGCCCAGTACGCCTTCAAAGTTGGAGTTTTATCAGAAATTTCTCCCCATACTGGTTTGCAACCCTTTTCCTTGAACTCGATGATGGGTGCAAGATCCGGATCTTCTAATTGATCTTTTCTTATGGCTTCAGCTGTCCATTCATCGTCAGGTAGCACTTGCAGTAATCGTACATCGATGATGTTCTCCGTATTTTCTTGACGACTGCAATGCTTGCATTCAACTTGACAGGGTCGTCTCGATAATGCATCAGCGTTCCCATGTGCAGTACCCTTTCGATGTTCAATGTCCAAATCGTACGCCTGCAACCGTTCGATCCAACGTGCTACTTGTCCCTCTGGATTTTTGAACTGGAGTAACCACCTTAACGCACCATGGTCAGTTCTGAGATGAAATTTCTGACCATACAAGTATTTATGGAAATGTTTGACGGATTCCACAATAGCCAATAATTCCTTTCGAGTTACACAATAATTCCGCTCCGGCTTGGATAGCATTTTCGAGAAATAAGCTATCACCTTTTCCTGACCATCTATATTCTGCGACAAGACTCCTCCTATACCTTCATTACTGGCATCAGTATCCAAAATAAACTGAACATTTGGTATAGGATAGGACAGAATTGGAGCCGTACATAATCTCTTTCGGAGCTCCACAAATGCTTGTTCTTGAGGTTGATTCCATTCAAATGCCTTATTTTTTCTGGTTAACTCATGCAGACTTTTGG
Organism: Diogma glabrata; assembly: GCA_963693315.1. NCBI lineage: Eukaryota > Metazoa > Arthropoda > Insecta > Diptera > Cylindrotomidae > Diogma > Diogma glabrata. The sequence goes on along the minus strand of OY856187.1, from coordinate 8,245,190 downwards.
CAACGTTGGCGAATCCTGGCACAAACCGTCTGTAATATGTGCACAATCCAAGGAAGCTTCGTAGTTCATGTAGGTTCTTTGGTCTTGGCCAGTTCATAACTGCTGCAATCTTGTCAGAATCTGTATGAATTCCCATTGCCGTAACCTTGTGTCCCAAATATTTTACTTCTTCCTTGAAAAGTGAACACTTTTTTGGGACTTAACTTTAAACCGGCTGCTTGCAACCTTTCCAGTACCTCCGCCAAGTTCCTCAGGTGGTCATCAAAGTCTTTTCCCATGACGATGATGTCATCCAAATATACAAGGCATGTTTTCCAGTGCAAGCCTTTTAGTACCCGTTCCATTAATCTCTCGAAAGTTGCGGGCGCGTTGCATAACCCAAATGGCATGACATTAAATTGCCATAGTCCATTCCCTACACTGAACGCTGTTTTCTCCCGATCTTCATCCGCAACTTCAACCTGCCAGTAACCACTTTGCAGATCCAGTGTTGAAAACAATCTTGATCCCGATAATGTATCCAATGTATCATCAATCCTAGGCAATGGGTAGCTGTCCTTCTTAGTGACTGTGTTTAATTTTCTGTAGTCAACACAAAATCTTAAGCTTCCATCTTTCTTGCCAACTAACACCACAGGTGAGCTCCAGGGACTATCTGAAGGCTCGATAACACCAGCTTCTTTCATATCTCTTACCATTTTATCTGCTTCGTCTCTTTTAGCTAATGGTAATCTCCTTGGTGCTTGGCGTATCGGCTTTTCTGCTCCGGTGTCAATGCGATGTTTTACCATATTGGTTCTGCCATTCCCTTCAGGTGTACTACAGAATACAGACTTGTGCCGCTCCAACAATTGACGTGCTGCTTTCTTCTGTTCTTCTGAAAGCCCTTCTGTCCATTTCTGCACAAGTTGCTCCATTTCTGCCTTTTGTTGTTTTGTGTTGACCGAGCAATTGATGTTTTTCTGCTCGCACTTTATTATTTTAGCCACCTCTTCACATTGTCCTATGATCGATCCTTTCTTAATTGTTTTCTGCGTATCTGACAGATTTAAAACCCTTACTGGTATTTTGTATTCAGCATCTGATCTAACTAAGGTTTTTCCTATTACGACTTCTTTATAATTTTTATCTTCTTTGTTGGCTTCCACAACCCACAACCTGGGTGACCCAGAACCTCCTTCCAATTTTCCCCAAATGATTGTTTCTGATTGGGGTGGCAGTTTTTCCCTGTGATCTAACATTATTCGACGAACACAATTTGAATCTTCACCATTAAATTGGAGTGGCAACTCAACATTTCCGTACGTGAGTACTCCTTTGCCAGCATCAATAACGAATCCATTTGGCCTCATGAAGTCCATGCCCAGGATGACTTCATCCACAATGTCAGCTACCACCACTTCATGTTGAAAGTGAGTATTCCCTATTTCAAAGGTGACCACTTTCTTTCCTTTAATACTTGCACTTTCGCCAGTAGCTGTCTGCATCCGGTATCTCCCTGCTGGTTTTAGTTTCCCTTTCACAATATCAGTGCGGACAATTGTATTTGTTGCTCCCGTAACGTAGTAGATATTTCGAGAAGTTTCTCGTCCATTATTTGCTTGACGTTCAAACTGATTTCTTCTTTATTTGCAGCCAATTGTTGATTGATGTTGCAGCTGATTTCTTCCTTTGTAGCGGCCATTTGTTGATTGATGTTATAACTAATTTCTTCCTTAGTAGCAGCCAAGCTTTGATTCGTATTGGCATTTACGGCATCCATATTAGCATTTACAACATCCAGTTTTTCATTCAAGTTCAAATTTATCTGTTGCATCATAGCCATTAACTGCGTAAAATCACAATTTGCAGGTGGCAATGAGGTTGTTGTTTCCGCAACAGAACTTTTCTCCTCATCAGCTGCCACTAGATCATTATTTGGACTAATCACTCCAAACTGGTATCTTTCCACAACTACTCCACTAGCTTCCATAGCTTCTCGAAGCCGTATCGTTAATTCAGTTTTGTTGCCGGTTGTTGCCAATCCACGTTGTTCTAGTTCTTTCTTTAACTCAAGAACCTTCAAATCACTTAATAAAACCATTATTACCAGCTTACTAATCCCGCCGCTGTCACCAATGTTACGTTTTTCTTAACCTCCTTCGAATTGGCCTAACTCACAATTCGATAAACGCAATTCCCAATCTCTTCTGAGTTCGATCACTGATTAGTAAGTATAAACACCAGGTTTTATTAAGTATTCAACAACTTAATTGTTCCACAACAATAGAAAAACAATACAGCAAACAATATTCCTAACTAGAATATTCTTTCAACAGCTTCAGAAACTCCAACGGTTGATTGTAGAAATTTCCAGTTCACAACGTTGAAAATAATACACAAAATATTTCTACTCAATAAAACTTATAACTTTATTACACTTATAACTTTACACAAAGACTAATTTTAAATATCACTTTTATAATTTTGACTTCACTGTCACACGTTTTAAATAAAACTAATTAAAAACTACAATAGGTAATCTTCTTATATACCTTCTGCAATACTTCTAGATAATTCGACATCACTTTCCAGAAACCTTGAGAAAATATTAGAATATTCGATTATTTTACGTTATGTTGATTTGATTCATAAAATCGTTTATGTTGACCCTATTTCTAAGAAGAGACAACAACAACAATATTCATTTCATTAATTTGTTTGTTGATTTTATTTTCCTGGAAGTGACCGTAATCGTTTAGATCTTTCTGTAATCGTCTAGATTTTCTGCAATCGTAACAATAATTATAAATGTTTATTCCCGGTTATCGGGAATAAACATTTATATCGGGTTACTTTTTATAATACTATTGTAATATTCATGACTATAAGGCATCAATTTTTATGAATATTTAGTCATGGAATATAAAACGTTGGCATAAAGTTTTGAAAAAAACAAAACAATGATTACTATTCATAAACAATGAATAAAAAAATTATAATTTTTCATGCCTGATAATCAGTTTAAATTTAAAAATGTGCATGTAACAGAAATAGAAAGTATGAAATTTTATGAATAGCAAGGTATAAAATATATTTTCACCAAATAATAATTTTTATTTTCTAGTTATTTTATATGTTTTGTAGGAATGGAGTATTCTTTATTAGTGCGAAATTTTAATATTAGTTTTTCGACAGTAAATATAATTAAAAAATTAATAAACAAAAAAAAATATTTTTATAATTCACTAAAAAATTTTTGTGTTAGGTGAGTTGTATATATACAAACTTTGTGAAATTTTAATATGATAGATAAATATAAAAATATGTAATATGAACATAAGGTTTAGTGCATATATGATTATAATATAACTTACGAGTATGACAAATCATATGACTATGAGGTTTTCGATATCTCGCGACACTTCATCAAAATTCAAATGCTAGGAATGCAAATGCCTAGTTCGTAATTTATTTATTACTAAGCGCCTTAAATTTATGAATTATAGGCATATTATTTTATTAAAAATAGTTATATTTTGTTCCCTAGTAAGTATATAAAATTTTTACAACAAAGTTAATTCGTTGTTCCTAATTGGTTATACTACGTACCCGATACTCATAAAATTCTATGAATAATACTCATAATAAGCTTCTTAGTGATTTTTTGAAAAAGTATACCTTATAAGTATATAATACACCTGGCTTATTCACGGTTGAGAATTAACGTAATTTAAGCATGGAATATAACTTATTAGGCATAAAAAAAACCTCGATTTCTATCTGTGTACATACTAAAAATAATTTCTGATGAAGGAATTTAAATAAATCGATTGTATAAATTATTCCATAATAAAGACATCATTATTTTATGCAAATCTAGGGGATTGTCAAAATTTTGAAATCGATAATTTTAATGCTAAATTATTTATAAATTACAAAAGTATACATTCTACGCTTGCTCTACCCGGCCCGAATATGCATTTTTTTCAGTGAAAATTAACAGTAAAATTCAAAAATTCAGAATTCAAATGTATTTATTTATAAGTAAACCCGAAAAAACAATGAAACTTTGGTGTCCCTTCGGGATGAAGAAATCTCAGATTAGCCATAAAAGTGACTTGCGTTTAAGAAAGCTAAAAGCTTGTTTAGATCAAGGCTTTTGGATCTTTTTAAAACCTAAAAGGCATTTTGGCGGCATTCAAATGGTTGGTCAAAAGGTTGAGAAATCTATTTTTATTAATATTTGAGTCCTTGTTTTGACATATTTTCGAAAATTCATGTTCCTCTCTGAACATAGTTACCTTGTGTTTTGAGGAGCTAGGAGTGGAAAAAGAAAACTGTTTTTTTTTTATCTGGTCTAATGCTGTGTTATATGAAAGGATGCCATTCTTTAAAAAGATTACCACTTTTTCATATATTAAGAGTCATTCGTGTTTTTATTCTAACCTCACCTCTTAAATTCAAATGTAATCAATGAAAAATCTTTAAACTCACTCGATCATAAATTGTTTATAAATTTAGCAAACGAATTAGTGAACTACCTAATGTTTATAATTCTCTAACTTGACCAGCTAGGAATTGAAATTGCCTAAAAAAATGTTTCCAAAAATTTTCGAGTTACATCGTAATTTGGTTGTAATATTAAGATTCTAAGATTATGACATGTAATCGAAAATGTTCTTCACAGTCCTCACTGTTATCATATCCAAAAACTAAATTGATTTTTACTACAAATAAATTAAAGTATGCAAATGTTCTGGATAACGAATTTATTTCATTTAACTTCCTTATACCATCAATATCATTCAAATCAGCTTTAAATGCATGAGTAGAATTGACAAGGAAATTGTTGACGAGTGTCCCGCATGTGAGGCCACGCCACGCACTAACCTATTTAATTATCCGGAGAAACCTACCAACCTGACGAAGGAAGATCTGTGGTACCGTCCAAGGGCAGTAGCAGAGTTCCTGAATCTGGATTTGGAGCCGGAAGAATAGCACCACATTTCGATCAACACCAACTTATCATTTAAACTTATAGACGACTTAATTCACAATCATAAATAAACTCTGTGGACTCTAGGTCTCGAACTGTCAACTCTTGAGCATGTACTAACGAGTGCGTTAACACATTTGGCTACACATTGTCTAACAAAATATTAACATAAAACGCTTTTCTCAGATTCAAAAGTTATAACAAAATTTCGCCCATTTGACTAAGACATTTCAGATTTTCCATTTCAGATTTTTATCAAAACCGCGTCCCGTTAATAATAACTTCAGGACTTTCAACTATAAAACTGGTCTGTCCCATTCAAAACGTGACGGTCGGCAAGTCTACATGGGTCTTATGAACTGTATTTATGTGTTGTGTAGCATATACTGTTATTCTTATTACACAACACTTTTGGATGGGAATACGATAGACAAACGTATTGATTTACCGATATTGTAGAAAAAAACACACTTTTTTGTAAAAAAAATCATTTTGTTGTTGTTTATATTGCATTTAACCTAAAAACGAAGGTATGTTCGATATGTTGTGTTCTGATTATTTTAACAAGCACTTAATACGTTTTAAGAAAGGAAATTCTATTACAAATAGGAAAAAATTTCAAAATCTTACCGCCGTTTCACTTGCTGTGACCAAAACTAATTTGAAATGCATTATAACAGGTTTCTTTCAACAACTATATATTAAATTCTAAACACACACCAAAGTCTTGATACGCCGAAGCCTAAGGTTTCAATCGCTTTATTTTTTAATAAAATCAAAAGCATAAAAATATCCATGTTTATTATCTGTTCTCCGATTCAGAACTACTCGTTACCGATGAATTAACAAACGAATTCAAATTTTCATTCTCAAAATGAATGAGTATTTATCCAATTTTCCGATTCTCCTTACTCTGCTCTTCTCTCTGATTTTAGTTGATCTGTTTAGTGATAAACGTTTTAGTTTGTTAAGTTCTTCAAAAATGTTATATTCAAAGACAAGTCTTATTTTGTCAAAATTGAGTTTTCCAGTTACTTATGTTGTCTGATATTAACCTTATATAGAATTTCGTCTAGGTATAGAATTCTGATGAATAGTATAAAGTATAAAGATGGTTGTTGCTAGAGTTGTACATTTTTATTTAGTAAAACGTATTATGATTAACGATAAAAAAAATCATGTTTTGTAGTAACTCATAGTTAATTTTGTAATTTTTTGTACAATTTGCGCAACTTTAAACTCATGCGCTTCAAACACAAAAAGAATCACGTTTCAAAATATTTTCCCAACTTATACTCATTCATTTATTCTAGATAGAAAATATAACAATACGCCGCCAATATTAGCAAATCAATTGAATATACCAATAGTGAAAAGATATCTTTTCTAAGTACGATCCGCGCGATTTTTGCTGTAAAATTATTCTTTCCGCAAAATATCTCCACAAATACTTTTTTTCACTTTTTTTAATTTTACATACATTTAAATCCAAATGAACATTTAGTCAAGTCATTGACCAAAACAACTATTTGCTATTTTATTTTACAATGACTGAACATTTGCAGATACTTAAGTTTTTTTGTGGTATGTTGAAATATATATATACCCCACGTATTTGCATTTTGCATGTGCATTTTTTATTTCTACATATAAAACCAATAATATAAATATTTAATAAAGATTTTATCTCCTTTGCTTTTTTATTTAGTTTTTACAGAACAAGCTAAAAGAAACAGTTTTAAAATATTTTATATGTTTAATAGCTTGTTTTAGATATTTTTCCGATTATGTAATAGTAACTGTAACTATGCCCTAAACAATTCTTAGTATGTTTTACACAGATCAACAAAACATAAAGCATAAATTAACAACATAAAAACGAGAATAAAAATACTTGTGTATATGCGCATGATGGAGGCATTTTATCAAATACAAAATACAGAACAGTTGATTTAAACAATTTAAGCATAATTTTATTACCTTACCGTACTTAACCACACAAAAGCAATGTTTGTTAGACTTCTTTTCTATTACAATCAATTAAAAACTTAAGTTTCAGTTGAGTAGTCAGGCCTGATGGCTAAGCAACTGGTCTTCGTCTCGGCGAAGCCATGGTCGTTTGAAAGTTTTGTCAAAGTGTTTCTAAGCGATAGTTTACTTTATAACCACCAGCACTCTGGTTTCCGTTAATCGAAGATTTTCTAATATTGTTAATAAATTGAAAACGCACTATGTGTTGGACACTGTTGGACGCACAGAAATGAATAAATAAAGTTTTCAAATGAAGCTCGGCTAGAAAATTGAAATTTGAAACATCAAGATTGGTACAAAAAACCTTTTAAAGTGTGTTATAGCAAACGATAGAACTATAGATAAATAAGTTATTGTTTTGATTATACTGTATAACTGCAGTTATACTGTATTTTGATTATACTCTATTCTAATTCAATTTTATTTTCCGTTACAGTGGAGTGGCTACGTTAAGTTGTACAGATTCGAGTACTGCATCTAGTGATTCGTCGGATCCAGGATCACCATACAGTTCATCATCAAATTGTGAAGATACATTAAATAAAACATCAATTGTGCCATCGCTAACATCAACGCCAATCGCTACAAAAAAAAATTCAAAAGGAATATCAACATCATCACAATCATCTTTAACTAATAATGATTCTATTATAAATGGGTCACCTCAAACTTTAAGACTCAGTGGGTCACCAAATTGGCCATGGAATACGAGTAGTTCGGGTAACACAAATAGTAACACAAACACAAAATCAAACGTAAATGGTGGATTTAAACTGAAAAGAGGAATCTCGGGTGCAACAAATTCAACAACAATAAAACGATTAAGAACAACGTCAACCGAAAGAAAAAACATTAGCAAGAAAGAAGAAGAAGATTTCTTACAAACACCGCAAACCAAAATAACAGGATTTTTTAAATCACAAATGAAACCATTAAACGGATTGAAAAAAGACACACCAAATATTGCAACAAATCAACCATCAAATCATTCTTTATCTGTTTCAATTACATCTACACCAACATCAACCACCGTATCATCATCAGCATCATCTATAATGAATACATCGTCAGGACTAGAAAAATATTTTAACATTTTAAAATCAATGTCATCAACGTCAAAACTAACAAATGGAATAGAATTAAGGAATCTTCCCACCCCACTAGCGCCTTCATTAATGATAACAAAAAAGATTGAGCGAAAAACTGCTAAAGTTGCTCCAAATTTAAGAAAACAGACGGTTAAAAATCCGGTTACAATAGCCCCTAGGACTACTAAAATTGCATCAGCAAATGAAAACAAAATGAATTCTACATTAACACAGATACCACATCAACAGCATTCCGCTGTTGTTCTTGCAGCGATACGAATTCCACAAACGGTTGATCATCAACATTCAACAACAATTACCACTTCTTCAGGGACACAGTCTAGTAAAATTGGTCCCATATATCAACTTGCAATGCCAAATTTGGTACAAATTCAAAATAAAATTTACAGTCGTGGTAACACTCAATTAACGACACAACCTATAGCTACATCGCAACCAAATCAGTCAACAAACCAGCAAGGACAATTTTTTATGAACGGTGCTGTTATTAAATTAAAACAATTATCAAATAACAATGATATATTATCTCAGCCTCAACAACCAACAATTGTGCCTTTTGGAACAACATCGTCGTCCTTATCACAAGCAACTGGAATACAATCAAATAAAATACATTATCAACATCATCAACTATATATGACAACATCATCACCAAGTTTAATTTTAAATACCACAACGCTACCTACAGTCAACTATCATACTAGAAATGCAACATTACCTGCACTTCATCCAATTTCTCAAAATGTCCTGCCAAATATTTCAACTATCTTACCAAATCATCAAAACTATCATTCACAAACACACATTCCAGTAAACACAAGCTATGCAACCAAAATTCCGATAGCTTCATATTCTCCTTTAACTACATCCCAAACAACCACACATAACTTGCAATTTCAAAATCAAATGTATACAAACGTCAATATACACACAGTACCACAATCAAGTAACTGTATGCCGCCATTAACACTTGTTACATCACTAGCGTCGATTAATCCAGGAACGGTTTCGACTGAACTATCAAGACTGTTTCCTGTTTCATCGTGTATGAATTTGAATTCAGTGTCATCTGTAGGAACTAATATAAATAAAAAAACTGCAATACCAGCGGATCAGCAATTACCAATATCAATCGATTCATGCTCAAAACCAACACCTACATTATCTCAAAAGTCAATAATGACTTCTTCGACAACAACCTTATCAACATCAACTGAATCCTCAACCAAAACAATAGCAACAACTGTAACTTCTACTTGTCTGTTATCTCCAAAAAGTTTAATATTAGAAAAAATTCAACAAAAAACATCGCTGCCACCATTATCACCAACGCTATTATCCGTTAATGATACAACTATATTATCATCTGCTAAATCACCAACAATTGAAACTGATTTTCATAGTGTGAATTTACCCGAATCTGCTAAAAGTCCAATATTATCACAACCTAAAACTATCAGATTTCCTCCAACTAATTGTGAGGTAGTTCGAGTTGGCTCAAAAATGATACGTAAATTAGACGGACGAATGGTAGGAATTTGTTGTTGGGATGATTGTACTGAGAAATACGACACAAATTCCAAATTATTGGATCATTTGCAAACCAATCATATATCAACTCAAACAGGTCCATTTTCCTGTTTATGGCAAGGATGTAAAGTTTATGGAAAACAATCCTGCTCGAAACAATGGTTAGAGAGACATGTTCCTACAAATCATGGTGGTACAAAACCGTATAAATGTATATTAGGATGTGGAATGCGATTTGGATCACAGGTTTGTAACTTTGCTATATCAAACTACGTATAACTCAAATAACAAAAACAATCAACTATTTCAATTTAAATTAAATGTCTATGTTTGCATTTTCCAGTTGGCGCTTTCGAAACATGTTAATAGTCATTTTAATAGTGTGGAATGTACAACTAATTCATCTAAGAAAACATCAGATCCAGTCATTCCAAAACTATTGAGAAAGAATGGAAAAAAATTACGTTACAGGCGTCAACCGTGGTCAGGTAAATTTTATATTTCATGTTTCTTACTAGCCAATGATGTTTGAGTAGAATAACAGAAACGGAACAAATTTTAAATTTGTACATTGAGTAATATGTTATGAAGACTATTATAAAATTGTGTTAGGGAAGTATTTCATACAAAACTTTTTAAAAAAATAGAATAAAAAAGATAATAAGTACTGTTTAGTAAATACAAAGTAGTTGGTTTCATTTTTATTTAGATTCACATAGATAAACAAACAGCTATTTTCATGTGAGATATGCTGATCAAATTTTAATTTCGTATAAAATACGAAAATTAAAATAAGTTTTGAAGTTTATTTAACAAATGACATTTTTATAGCGCGAATGTTCGATTTCTTTGATTCTGGAGTTATGGAAGGATTACAGCATAGATTACATATAACTGGACAATTAGCTTGCGGCTCCAATGGAATGGTTACATTTAGTGGGCATCCGCTGGCGAAACGTGTCACACACACTGGAGCTGTTGAAATTTTAGTTAAATGGAAACCTGGCGATATGTAAGTCAACAGAATTTGAATATTTTTAATTTTTTTTTATAGATAACTTAACTTTATTATTTTGAAGTAGTCTATCTTTGTTTGAGACATTGTATAAAATAACGTGTTAATGTCTTTCATAAAACATAGGTTATTGTAAACATTTATATTTTTAATTTAAACAGCTTTTAGTTGTTTTATGTTGAATAAAGACAGTTTTGTAAGTCAACCGACAGCAATTTCAACTACGGTCGACTAAAACATTAAATATTAATAAATGTCACCGTTAATACTCGAGTTGCTTGGTTGTCTGAACTTTGCTGATTACTCATTATACCTTCAACTTTTAACAAATATCAGTTTCCCTGAGGTATTGCAAACAAACAGCCTGTATTAGTTGATAGTACATACTAAGCTTGTCTATTTTATTATTTAATGCGGCTTTTTTCTTCGAGTTAAAGAAAATTTGCTGATACATTGGTTCTTTATTTATTTATTCATCACCAAACATAAGCAATCAAAGTCAATTTGCCTTATACATTGGAATCTAGTTAATAGTAGACTATACAAGACTTATAAAAACTAAACTAAAAAAATAATAGAAATTAAAAAAAGTCAGACAAGTTCGAATAAAATTCGCTCTCGCCAAGGCCGTGAATGTAAAAGAACACAATATCAAAAATGATTGACAAAAAGTTGTGTTGTAATGTCTTTATATTTCCAGACCATAGACGCATAACAAAATAAATGTTAAATCGTAGTTCGTAAATGTCAATATTAAATTACAATCAAATCTACATTGATCCAAAATGACTCAAAAAATGTTACTTTAGGTTAAATTTCATCCATAGATGTTTATGGTAACTCAAGAAAGATTCAATTACATTAGCTTGTGAATGGTTTAAAATGGTTGAAAAGGCTACATACTAAAAATTTTTTTTTTCACTAACCCAAAACTGTGCATTGCAAAATTCTAAAAAAATTGTAATGTTTCTTAAATTAGGTGGTCCTTCATATGACACCCGACTCATTTGGGTCAAAAATGTTTGTTTTACTTTCCCCACACCCATCCCCTAAACACACAAATATAATTATTTGAGAATTTGCTATGATTTTCATTCAAAATTTACCAATCTTCCTGTCTCTGTGAATTTTTTCAAATTTTTCTGTCAATCATCGTCGAAACGTAGGGGTCGAAACGGTCTGAATTTTGCACTTTTTTGACAATAACTCAAAAACTGCGCACCGCAAAATTCTAAAAAAATGCAACGAATTTCAAATGACACCTCATTCGCTTGGGTCCGAAAAGGTTTTTTTACCCTCTCTACCCCTGTCCCCTAAATACATAGAAATATAGTTATTTGAGACTTGGATATAATTTTCTTACAACATTTACCAAATTTCCTAACTCTGTGAATTTTTACAAATTTGTCTGTGTCGAAACGTATGGGGGGAGGAACGGTCTGAATTTTGCACTTTTTTGACAATAATTCAAAAAATGGGCAACCGAAAAATTCTAAAAAAAAATTGCAACCAATTCTAAATTAGGTGTTCTTTCAAATACACCCCACTCGCTCGGGTCCAAAAAGTTTTTTGGAACGAAGTTCCTTATCGCGCGTTGCGAAAGGGGGCTAGACGGAAAAAATTAAGACCAAAAGTTGTAACGACACTTTTGTGATGAAATGAGAAAAAAGTAAAAAAAAACGAAAACGAAGTTTTTTAGTAAAAAACGAAACAAACAACCACGGTCATTCGCAACAGCGACATAATTACCATGGCAGCCGATTTTTTTAAGGTCGTTTATTACGTCAGTCTCCCATTGTAGTCGTGGTCTTTCTCGGGGTCTACCACTCCCTGGGGTACTAACGTACATTTTTCTAACCATTCCAGACTGTAAATCGGCTCGTAGAACATGCCCAAACCAAACAATCCTATTAGAACGGATACAACCTATTATATCAGGACCCTCAAGAAGGTCTCTGATCTCAAAGTTATACCGGGCTCTATACTCTCCATCGTCTGTCTTAAGTGGACCAAAAATGTAGCGTAGGATCTTACGCTCAAATACAGATAAATGCGATTCGTCATATTGTGTAAGGGTCCACGTTTGTGACCCATACATCACAACCGGTCTAATCAATGTCTTGTATAACTTGAGCTTGGTGTTAGTTGATACATACGGTGATCCAAGGAGAGGTTTAATTGAGTAGAAAGTTCGATTACCTGCAGCGATTCGAGCTTTAATATCTGTAAGTATGCTGTTGTTTAAGTCAAGCATTGATCCCAAATATTTAAAAGATTCAACTCCCTCAATTCGTTCATCGTCGCACATCAAATCTTTCTTCTCAGCCTCTCTTGAAACATTCATATGTTTGGTTTTATTGTAGTTTATTTGCAGAGCAATTTTCCTAGCACCACTCTCAAGCGACTTGAAAGTCTCACTCATTACAGCTTCACTTCGGTCGAGGATGACAACATTATCAGCGTAAGCAATTATCTGTACTGAGTTTATTGACAAGATATTGTTATTAGTTGGTAGTTTCTTCTGACTGCACACATATTCCAAGGCTAGATTAAAAAGTATAGGAGAGATAGCATCACCTTGTCTTAAACCGGAGTCGACTTAAAAAAACTTTGATATTTCGTTCTCTACTCGTACACAGCATTGAAAGTTCTGTACTGTCATTTTGCATAGTGATACCAGTGTACCAGGAATTCCCATTGACACCAGAGCAGACCATAGAGTCTCTCGTTTGAGAGAGTCGTAGGCCTGCCTGAAATCAATGAAAAGTTGGTGCATAGGTATGTTGAACTCTCGACACTTTTCCAAAATCATCCTTATCGAGAAAAGTGCATCGGTGGTACCTCGGCCCCGCCGGAAACCACACTGATATTCTCCAAACAGTTGTTCAGCAAATGGATTGATTTTGGATAGCAAAATGTAGGAAAAGATCTTATATGCTGTGCAGAGGAGAGCGATTCCTCTGTAGTTTGCACATTGTAGGCGATTACCTTTTTTATGGATTGGTATCAGAATAGCTGTGTTCCAGTCCTGTGGCATGGTTTCAGTCCTCCAGATCATTTGATCAAGTTCAAACAATCTTAAGGATAGAGTTTCGCCACCATCTACAATCATATCGGATGTTATATCGTCGATACCAGGTGCTTTATTGCATTTTAATTTTGACAGCGCCGCATCGAATTCCTCTCTGGTGGGTTCTTCTACATGTACATTTGACGCACGAATAAGCTTTGCTCGTCGCCCGGCTTGTTGCTGGTCCCTTAAGTTGAGAAGATCCTCAAAATAAGCGGCCCAAGTATCTAAAATATTTTTAAGGTCTACTTGTAGCTCCCCATCTTCGTTTTGAATAGCAGTCGATTTAGTTTGAGGGCCCTTCTTTAAGGTTTTAACCTGTTTAAAGAAGTTACGCGATTGATGTTCCTTATTGAAGCTTTCAATCTCCTCACACTGTCTCTTTCACCATTCTCTCTTCGTTCGTCTACATAGCTTTGTAACGGCTTGTCTTGCCAGTTTATAGTTCTCTTTCGTGGACCTGGTGTTGCGTCCTTGTAGACACTTCAGATAGCAATCTCTTTTGTATTGAATAGCGTCAAGGCATGCTTGATCCATCCATGGCTTCTGGGAGTGGTTCTGTGGTCGTCCAAGTATTCCCTCAGCAGCGCTTAAAAGCATCAGCATCTTTGAGCAAATACGATGACTTATCGACGTCTCCATTAATGGTTTCTGATTTATCCAATGTTTCGGCAATATGGATTTGATATCTCTCTTCTGTTTCAGCATTCTTTAATGATGAGATGTTAAAACGTTTCCGTTGATTGAATTTTGGAATGCCTGGATTTGGGAAGTGGAACCTTATCGTTGCACATACAAGGAATTAATCACTTCCAATGTATACACCTCTAAAGGAGCGCACATCCCGAACGCTCGAAAAGAAACGTGCTGTTACTAGAACGTGATCAATTTGATTTCGAGTTTCCATTCGGTGAGACCCAAGTCTGTTTATGAATCGATCGATGCGGAAAGAACGTACTGGCAATTCTCAAACTATTTGATAATGCAAACTCAGTCATTCTCTCACCAATCACCATTATGATTCGAATTCAAATGCAGGCTGTTGGGACCCACTACATTTCCATAAGAGATATCTCTTCCAACCTGTCCATTAAAGTCACCAAGAACCATAATGAAGTCGCGTGTGGGCGTTTGTTTCATAACCTCTTCCAGTGCTATGTAGAAATTATCCTTCTCGTCGACGGTCTTAGCTTCAGTAGGTGCATGCACGGCAATAAGAGAAATATTGTTATATGTACCACGTACACGTAGGTAGCAGATCCTCTCACTGACCGGGATGAATTTCATCACGGCTTCTTGTATGCGTGCACCAACAAGAAAGCCAGTACCAAATTCTCTTCGAGAAGGATGACCACTACAGTATAGAGAGTGACTATCCAAATTTCTATTTAGTATTTTATATTTTCTCTCATTTAGTTTATGCTTTGCTTTCGGAGTGGATAGACGTATTATTTTAGATTTAATTTATTTCAGGCTTAAAAATATAAGTTTTAAGATTTCAGCTGTGTTTAAATGCATTTTTCACTTCTTTTTTCGGAAAATTAAATTCATGCATAGGGAAAGATTTAAAAAAAATTATTTTAAGTTTCCTTTCTTCTGCATCTTAACTTTTATTTTAGTCATAATTTTCTTTGTTTTTAAATATTTTCTATTGATTAGAAATTAAAGAAACAATTCATAAAATTGATTTGTTCTTTCTTTGCAAAACAAGATAAGCAGGCTTCAGACCTTCAATCAATATGTCAATCAATTGAAAACGAAATAAAATTTAGGGATTTTTACACTAAATTTTATTTCGTTTATTTGCGTTTTCGAATTGATTGACAAATTGATTGTAGGTCTGTAGCCTGCTATAGACAAATATTTCATAATGGCCGTGTTCGATTTGACTGAAACAACTGAATTATCTGTAAAGAATATATTAAGCATAATATGTAAAGTGTATTTTAGCTAGAACATAAAAAACGTTTCGTTGTCATTGTCGATGTAGTGGGTTGTGAGAAAGGTTCGGGGTTCAACGCGGACCCTATATTTATTTTTTATTGTTTTTGTCTATTTTTTTTTCACCCTCTTTACCCCGGTCCCCTAAACACACAGAAATATAATTATTTGAGACTTCGCTATACTGCTGTCATAAGCACCGTAATTTCAAAAATTATAAAAAATGAGTTAATACTATCTTATCAGGCTCGAAGCGTTATTCTATGACCCTGCAATGTAAAATCGTGGTAAAAATAACTCTAAGCATGAAAATTAAATTGATAAAACCCCGTAAAATTGAAAAATATCTGCCTCTACTAAGCAGAAGCACAGTATCTAAAGCGTCATACGTAAAAACACCGTAGTTTTACATACAAATTCGTGATTTTCGTCACAAACGGTCTGAAAGTCGCACTTTTTTGACAATAACTCAAAAAGTGGGCACCGCAAAATTCTAAAAAAAATTGCAGCGAATTTTAAATTAGGTGCTCTTTCAAATGACACCCAACTTAACCACATGTTAAAGAGTGTTTTTACTTCTTCTCATTTCCACCCCCTTAGTAAATCTAATTATGAGTATATGACACTTTTATATATTTTTTATTAAAAACTTACTAATTTTTCTATCATTCCAAATACATTTGAAAATTTTCGATCAGTTAGGTTCGGAGCTATTAGAGGTAAGAAAACACTAAAAAACCGTCATTATTCAAAATTATACAAAAAATGGTGAGGTGTGAAATTCCAAAATAAACTTTTAAGGAATACTGAAATGAAGCCCCCTTTCATATGATAAAATGAATCTATAAAAAAATGTATTTTCTCAAAGGTCTCACATCGTAGTACACTGTAAACCAAACGAAAACCACTTTAGTTTTATTTGTATCCGTCATTTCATGTGGACAGATTAGTTTTATATGCACCTCAAATGTCAAGGTTTTAAAGACGAAAAAAAGCATATTTTTGAGATTTTTTTGCGGTGACATGAGTAATATAATTTTATTAAATTTAATTACATATTATTGTACAACTTTTGAAGTATGTCAGAAAATTTTCAATTAAAAATATTGATAAATAAGCCGGTAACGTTGAATCTCCAGAGGCGCCTTGTAAAAAAGTGGTTTTGCGGTGAACATCATAACTCGTTACCAGATCATCTGAATCAACAAAATTGATATGCATTTTAAAGGTGATGTATTTCTCGATGTAATCAGGAAGAGTTTTTTTTTTCTATTTTTTGCAGCACTTGGAAGTGAAAAACGCGATTTTTGCTCAAATCGCGGTTAATTTGTTATTAAAAAATAGAAAAAAATGAAAAAAAAAAAAAACTCTTTCTGATTGCCTGTTGATTTATGTGAAGAAGTAATGTTCAAATTTTCAAAAGGATCGGTTCAGTAGATTTTGAGTTCTAATGTTCACGAACTTCAAAAATGACGTTTTCGGGAAAATCAGGTATCACGGCCGGTCGTTTGAAACACTAACTCCGTTAGTTTTACTCGGATTGACTTTAAATTTGTACACAATATTCTCGACATATTGTTCATTCAGAAAAACAATAAAAAAAATCTCGGATTGACTTAAAATTTGTACACAATATTCTCGACATATTGTTCACTCAGAAAAAAAATTAAAAAAAAAATGTAAAAAAAATAATTTTAAACCATACCTCCCCCTTAAACACGTAAATAGATGCCAAATTCTTGCTTTCGATGGGAATGCGATTCCATAACTTGACAGCTCGAACCTTAAACGAGTGCTCTATTGAGAGGGAATTATGTCTAAGTATCACCAGCTGTCTAGTGGGTGCAGCAATTGTACCCAAAGAAATTTAATCTGATTGATTGTACTATACCTCGAATGAAAAGCATAATCGGATATTGTACACGAATATATACGTTAATCTTCCTTCGAAAAAATTAAATTTTTCCTCAAAACTGTATTTTGCCTTATAGTTTTTCTGGAGTTTTAAAAGAACTATACCTGGGCATGAAAATACTAAGCGGTACTTATTCCACCTGTTAACGTTCAGTTGAATAGACAATTTGAAAGTGTAGCTTAATGGTTTTCCTTCTAGGTATTAGCATCAAAACGTTTAGTGCTTAAAGATACCAGTAAATGCAGTAAATTAAAGATACCAAGATAGTCATAATCTTCATTCTGCCTATATGACTATTCCATGCGACCGGTCCAATTGCTCAGTTTATTATTATAATATAAGCTTAGAAATCTAAAATCTTAGAAATCTGATTAAAAAAATTAAATTTACAAAATTGGTTTATATTGTTTCGTTCCCTAGATTGTTATTTATTACTGGAGCTTTCAAATTTTTTGTGTCTTCTAAAAACAGGCAACAAAAATATTTTACTTATATTTACAGTATTTTTAAACTTTCAATACAACAATTAATAATTTTTATTTTCATGTTAAGCTTGACGGATGAATGGATCCCCGAATCTGAAGAAATTAAATCTTTAAAATCAGCCAGTAAAAGTATATCAATACATTCAATGACTGCATATGAGCGGCATTCATTATTAAATTATTTAAAACAAGCAAATAAAAAAGAGATATTGAATAGTGATTCATTGATTTTATTAAATACATTAACATCATCGAAATATTCAAATAACAGTAATTCATCTTCAGGAAGTTCGTTAGCATCCATAGAAAGTAAAATAATTGATGAATCCGAAACGAATTCATCTTTATCCTCTTCACAATCGTCTAACACCACCACTAGCTCTTCAGAATCAATTTCCACAAGGAGAAGACATCGTAAACCACCGAAGATCATGCCATCATGACCTTTAATTATAAAAAATAATAATTTTAACCTAATTAAAAATTTGTAATTTTATTTTATTTTTGGTGTAATTTTATATTATGATAATTTTGTAGATGCATTTTTATTTTACTATATATAACTAAACATTAAAACATACACGTTAATTTTAAGGAAAAAAACTGCTGAAACAATTTAGCATCGTTAATATCAAATAATTAATTTCCCTATAATTTAATTTAGAATACTTAAAAAATTTAGGACCAAATTTATTTTTTCATTTTTTATTTTATATATTTTTTTTAACTTAATTCAATTATTTATATTGTACTCGTCGGATTAGGATCGGTTGAAAAGTATGAATTTTACGAACAAAAGATAGTAAAAGAATAAATGTATTTAGTATCAAATACGTTAATAATTTGCTAGTAATAGATTACAAAACTTATTGAAAAATATGTATTAAATTAGGTTAATTACTTTACAAATATAACCGATATCATATGTATGTATATTGAATAATTAGTTAACGTTTTAGTTAAAAAGTGCTAAAAACTCTTAACCGAACCGAACATCGTTTGAAACAACTGGGTCATTTCGTTACTGCCAATGTTGGGTTCGCAATTATGTACTTGATTATATAGGCTTAGTTTACTAATCGCTTGTCTGGCCATTGAATCGATAATCTGTTCGAAATTTTTCAGTTTTCGGTTCTTTAGTTATTCTAATAATGTTTCATGACATGTTTAATAATAACTGACTATCTTTGTAGTTAGTTCAAGATTATTAATTGATTGTCGTTTAAGACAAGATTTTTGAATATGACGAACGTGATCTAAAAGTTTTGTTCACTTAATTGTTACAAAACTAACAACGGTTTCAATTGTTTTAATCCCAAACAAACAGTAAGAATAACAGAAAAAATAAGACAAATATTAATATTGGAGTTAATTGTTGTTGGTTATCCAATATTTATTTTATGAACAATTTTCAATATAATCCAATAAAACTAACATAGGCGGTATGTAAATAAAATAACAAATAGAATAACTAATTAAAATTAAATAACAATATAACTATCGTTAAGCAAATAATAAAAACAAAAATAGACATTTATATTATCAACTTTCAGAGTTTAATTTGTAATTAATAAATTTAGTTACAATCCATTCATTTAATAATTTTTGTTAAATTCCGGTTACCTTGTTACCAAAACTGAAAAATTCCAATAAAAACAGATATTGCTAAATAAAAGATTCGTTAACAATTACATATACGTGATAAATTCTAACAAATATAATTTAATCATAAATGATCTCAAATATAAATTGTTTTGTTTTAATATAATTTATTTTTACTTTGGCATAAATTTCAAATTAAAAAAGAAAATTATATATTTACTATAAAAATATAAGAAAAAAGAGCAATCAAATCCATAAGAATAAAATTAATAATTAATAGAAATTATAAATATTTAAAAATAAAAATGACAGCACAAATGATAAATATTTTAATTAAGAAAATTTTGATGTATGAAAAATTAAATTCAGGTACTAATATTAGAAAAAAAAAAGAAGAAAAATAATTAACAAATAAAACGGTTCAATAAAAATTAGAATTATGGAATATATAGATTTACATTTTATAAACAAATCAACGTGCTTATTTCTAATGATTATTAAATCTAAAATAAATACAAACAAAATATCGTAAAATGAATCTTAATTTTTTTAAACTAACAAAAATAATGTTTTTGTTAAATTCTGTAAAACTATCGTTTAAGATTATGTATGTATATTTGTATATAAACTAATTTTGTTATGGTGTGGAAGGTGCTGGGGAAAGATTTTCCAGAAAAACCACGATTAACATTCTTATCTACAGTTATAAATCATCCGATTAGAAACACTACGTTAAAAAACATCCGATTTTCGCTACTGCTGTTTTCATTTGCGACTAGTTCGAAGCTATTTTTAATTTCAATTTTTGCGTTAATTGCATTCTTTTTTGGTAAATCTCATTTCATAACCGTCTTGTTACACTAGGTATATGACCTTCTATTGTAATCAATATTTTATTTAACCGTATCACCAGTTGATGTGAATTAGTCCCAGAAGGTGTAGTAGGGTGTATGCCATTAGAAATCAAAGAGTGATGAAGGAAGAGCATAAATTTCTGTTCTATTATTTTCAAGATCGTACTAAACCAATAAATATCCCATTACTGAGCATGCTTGGTAATGATGGTCAAATATTCACTATTTGAGCACTGTAAATATCTCCAAAGTATTTGATCGAGTCAGGTCAACATAATCCACAAGCGTATTTGCATTTGGATTTCCTTACGCGATTTTACATATAAATTTAAATATACTTAAAACATGATTCTGCCCTTACGGTGAGGTTGAGACAACTGCATTTCGATTGGAAATGGAACAAATTTTTTTCAGTGTAGTATTTTAGTTAAAATTTAATAAAATATATATAATTAAAAATATTGCAATCATTTTTAATTATATATATTTTATTAAATTTTAACTAAAATACTATTTACCAAAACAAAAATAAGTGTTTTTTATTTTAATTTAGCTTTGAATTTAAATAATTTGACGCAGGTGTATCCCAAGCATCAATTTTGTTCCGCTCTCACTGTATATTTGATGTATATCAACGAACTGTAGAAAATCACCAGCAATGGTACTTTGGAGATAATGGGACAAGTTGTTCGTGCACCTATATTTAAATGGTGAGCACCCAAAAAAGTTGTGTTGAAACGGAACCCTATTTTCCGATACATTTTATAACAATTTCGTATTCAGGTATTATGAATCCCATTTTCGTGAAAACGCAACCGAGGAGGAGCCATGTTAAAAAATTTAAAATTGATTTTTATCGGAATTAAGTATGAAAAATAACGTAAATTTTTAGAAAACTTATTTTTTTTGTGGAGTTTATACTCCATGTAGTAGCGTTGCCAAGCTATTCACCACGGTCACTCGCAACAGCGGCATAATTACCATGGCAGCCGAATTTTTCAACGTCGTTCATTATGTCCGTCTCCCATTGTTGTCGTGGTATACTTCGCGGTCGTCCTCTCTCTGGAGTACTAACGTAGACTGTGAATGTGACTGACAGACAAAACTTATGAGTTAAAAAAAATTGGTTAGAACTTCATTAATCTTTTAAAATAATAGCGTCAATTATTTATTAATCTGATATAACTACGTTCATGGTCCGACCTCAAAAATGCAATTGATAACATTAAATAACAAACATCAATAGCGCTACAGAAAATATGACTATTATCAACTGAAAACTTGTTTTCAATTTCATTACCAAAGTTTTATAAATTACGTCAGATGAAATCGGATTTCGTTTGCCTGAAATATATTTAGATTTCGATCTTCAAAAAAGTATAAACAGCATTCATCATCACCTCACCTCTGAGCGAATTTTGGTACGGGCCAAGAGAATTTAATTTTTTTTTAACGGCGTTCATGCTCCATGTAGGAGCGTTACCAGGCTAATCAGCTTTGCATATTCACCACGGTCATTCGCAACAGCGACATAATTACCATGGCAGTCGATTTTTTTAAGGTCGTTTATTACGTCAGGGTCAGTCTCCCATTGTAGTCGTAGTGTACCTCGCGGTCGTCCACTCACTGGGGTAGTAACGTACATTTTTCTAATCATTCCAGATTGTGAATCGGCTCGTAGAACATGCCCAAACCAAGATATCCTATTAGAACAGATACAACCTATTATATCAGGACCCTCAAGAAGGTCTCTGATCTCAAAGCTATATCGGGCTCTAAACTCTCCATCGTCTGTCTTAAGTGGACCAAAAATGTAGCGTAGGATCTTACGCTCAAATACAGATAAATGCGATTCGTCATTTTGTGTAAGTGTCCACGTTTGTGACACTTATATCACAACCGGTCTAATCAATGTCTTGTATAACTTGAGCTTGGTGTTAGTTGATACATACGGTGATCCTAGGAGAGGTTTAATTGAATAGAAAGTTCGATTACCGGCAGCGATTCGAGCTTTTATGTCTGTTATCTATTATCTAACGAGATTTTAATAGAGGGTTTATATCTTGTGATACCTATTGTAATCCCTATTGCACACCTCTTTCATAAACAAAAAAGATTAGGGCAGAAATAGAAAAATATGCATACATATGACGTTATTTATTTCAATACAGCGTATTTAATTATTATATGTATTTATTATATAATCTAATATCAATTTTAAGATATTTATAAAAGTAATAAAGTGAAAAATGTCACTGCCAAATAAAAATTTAATAAAATCGTAATTTTAGACAAAATGACTGAAAATTTGTAATAAAATAAACAAAATAAAAAACAAACACTGCCATCTTTTTTGAGCATTAAACTATTATGACGTGTATCGCACAACACTCACATTAATTTTTTTTAAATCATATGACTGTATATATATATATATATATATATATATATATATATATATATATATATATATATATATATATATATATATATATATATATATATATATATATATACATATACATATATATATATATATATATATATATATATATATATATATATATATATATATATATATATATATATATATCGCTTTTTATCTAGAAATTCATTCATTAGGATTAAATTACCGATTAAGAAGATTATTTTAGGTTTTTCGATTTAGACTGAATATTTTTGGATATCTTAATAACTTTGGCTTATTAAATAGTATTATTAGTATGAGATTCGATCCCAAAATTCGATATGTTATTTACTTAAGTACATTGCTATTACCTATTTTATACAAAAAAGAATTTTAAATTGCATACCAACATATTTGAACATAAAAAACATTTAAATTTGGACAACTTAAGGCAAAATTAATAATTGAAAATAAGTTGTTGATTTATTATTATTCGTTCCATTCGACATTGAGTTTTTACCAGGGTTGTTCCGCAGACAAAATAGATTACTTTACATCTATAATTTACACATAGATTACGTGTAAATTTTGAGATATTTTGGTCTAATCTATAATGTAAACTATAATTTAATCTATTTAATTGATAGATCGCAAGATCTTTTTTTTGACAGTATCATTGATCATGATTTTTGCGAGGAGATTTTCAGTATTGGTGCTACAATATTTCCACATATCTATCTACTCATAGATTATATGTAACTTAATCTATTTTAGATAACGCGTAAAGGAACAACCCTGGATTTTATAAGTGCATAAAAAACACATGTTGTTTCATTACGTCCTCAAGAAAGTGGATCGAATTTTTTTTCCATTCAAAAACTTAATTCTTCGAACTGTTTCGCTAAAATGCCGCTAGTTAAAAATGGTAGCTAAATTTGACTCAATTTAAAAAATCATAACCGTTTCCTTTATTTTCTGTTACTCTATGTTCATGTTATAAAAACTTAATTAACAACTACTTTACCATTTTAACCAATATTTATGTTTTATTCAATCCCACACCACCATTGATGAAAATTATTAAATTTTTGTTGTACATTTTCTTCTTTTCTATTAAACTTATACAATTTAAGTTGAATAAAATTTTATCATAATTAAATATTATATATAATTATTATTATATTAGTGTTGTCTGTGTTTTCAAATAACCGGCGATTTAGTGTGATTATTGTAGGCTAATGAAAAGAAAAAAAAAACAAATAAAAAAAGTATTCTAACTAGATTTGTTTAGTCAAGGGAATGTAATTAATAATTTATTTATAAAAACATATAAGTTTCCTTTAAATCAATTAAATTAAAACGGATGTTAATAGTATCTCTAATGTATAGATTGATGGCAGATAGTAGATGTAGTAGATAGGGCGATAGAAAGAAAAAGAGAGTTCTCATGTTTTGTGTATAGTCAAATTTTTTTTAAATATAAAATAATTTTAATCAAAAATATTTGCCAAAATTTAATTTAGCTTTTCTTAAACAAAACTTAAATTTATTAAATTCATTTAGTTTAGTTTAAAATAATTAATTAACTAACGTTTAACATAATATTTTTAAGATGGAAATAAAAAATAATAATAAAAAATATGATTATTGTGAAAGGTGTTTGTCGTAATGTAGATAAAAGTTTGAAAGTTTATTTAAGTGTTAAAAATGTTTACCATCTTATAAGCAGATTGTAAATTAAACGTATTTTAATAATTATAATTGAAATAGCAGCAAAGCCATTTTTATGTATATCCATTTTTTAAGGTGTGACTGCCCAATTTATTTTATCTCATCACTTATTTCAAAACTCGTTTTTCATCATTCAAACGATTCTGTTATTAAGGGAACATTGGTTATTGAAAACTACACGCCGACAGTTTCGCCTTAAATTTTAAATCAATGAAAAATATTTGGTTTTAATAAAACTACATTAAAAGTATAGTTTTGTTTCTTTTAAACATCAATTGCAAGTGTCTTTCAAACTAATTTGGCAATTTCATTGATTCATTTACATCTGAATCACATTTTTGTTTGCGGCTATTATAACTGATGTTTCACAGATTCGTAACATGATTCTTGTGCATGGTTTTGAACAGTTTTGACCACAAATCAGTTATCACTGTTATATCGGACAAATTGGCATACGTAATTTGCTAAACTAACAACCAATCAAATAGCTGATAATTAATGTATTTTGTGTTAAGAGTTTAGTTTTTATTTTTCGTTTTAACGGTAATAATAAAATTTTATTTTAAATTTAAGTAAATATTTAATTTTAATTTGCAATATTTTCTGTTTAATGAAAATTTTTTTAATAAATAAAATAAATAGATGGTAATTCTTATAATTATAATAATTTAAAGTAAATGAATGTAAATTTACACAATGATTTTATTTGTAATTTTATTTGATGTTTTTTCTTCTAAACAAACAAACTTTACTTATGCATAGTTCTAAATTTTAGTTAAATCAATTATTTACAGGGTGTGTCTTGAGCAAAATTTTGATATTTATTTTTTATTTGAAAACTGAGACTTGTTGACTGAACTTGTTTGGATTCATAAAAAAAAATTATTAAATAATCGTAAAATATTCAGAAACGAATATTTAGAAAAGACTACCTCAACGTAAATTTGTTACAAAATACTATTTTTTTTTAAATACAAAATGTTTTTCATCTACAAAGGATACAAAATTTTACAACCCTATTATTCTAAAATTCATTCGAATGGGTGATTTAATTTGTTTCTTAGAATCAAAAACGAAACATAAAAAATTGTTAATAATATATATAAATATATAATAATTTTTTCCTTCCACCGATAATTATTTTAAATATATGTAATTTGATTTTATTAATATTAGAAAAAAATTTTTTCATTATTTTTTGCTTGGGTATATTAAAGCCTGTATCAGTATATTATATATATTTGATTAAAATATATTATTAAAGAAAAATAAGTATTTTTTTTTTGTGAATGCGGCTTCTTCTGCCCTTAGTTTTAACTGTAAAATTCCATAGAGAAGCTTAGGCCTTATTGTCGTTCGACAATTACACCCCGATTAATGAAGTCGGGTCACATCAGGTGACATGACTATAGTCATGTCACGTCGCTTAAAAATTGGTATTATTGAAGTCGATAAAAACGGTAACGACTAAAACTAAAAATTCTGAAACGAAAAAATTCCAAAACTAAAAACTTACACTTTACTTTCTTCAATTTCACAAAAAGATGTTTGAAAAAATTATTGTCACATGAAAAATTGAGGCGACAAAAATGTCATTTAATCTGTCGTATAAAATGACTTGAGGCGTAAAAAACGACCAACAATACGAAAATTGATGCGATGTGACTTTAGTCATTTAAAGTGACATGACTTGCCTTCGGTAATCGGGGTGTATATGTTCTTTTCTTGGTAAGCTGCTTTAGTTTTATTATATTCTATTTTTTCCAATTTATCAACCATATCAATGGGTTATCAAACTTTTCCTTCAACACGTTGAGCTGGGCTCAGTAAGTTAGAATTATTACACAACACCTTAAACTCCCTATTGATTCCCTAAAATAATGCTACTTTTAACTAGATTATAGCTAACTCAGTCAATATAAACAATAGCTGTAAAGAAACGAAATTTCTTTTCTTTATCAAAAAAGGTGTTTTCGATTGGTAATTCGTTCAACTCCAAACCTTTCAAAATTTTAATACTACAATTGTTTTTCCTTTATTCATTCAACATTTTTTTAAAGCATACTGTTGATGGTGATTTTCTTATATGCGAGGGAAAGAGTTGTATTTAATTAAACCACGATAAAAAGTGTTATTACCAGCAATTTTTAAAGAAAAGAAATTTATTACAAATTGCGATTTTCTTCTCGCATTATGCTCATATGATGATCATCCAATTTAATTAAATCAAAACTGTGCTTCATTTTGTTGATCACAATTTTATACATATAAGAACAAGAAGTTCTCTTTCAATTAACACATGAAAAGAAATAAACTGCTGAAATAACCTTTCGCTAGAGTATAATATTGGCGCATATATTATATACTTAAACACTCGTTTTTGCAGAATTTCAAGCTCCGTATTCTATGCTCTGCACACCTACCCCAAATAATAAGTAAGCATACCAATCTGAATACCAGAGACTGAATATAAGCGTGATACTATAACAAAAGTGATTCTCTGGGCAGTATATGTTTTGTACGGTTTACGGCGAATATATGTACATATAGTATAATACACTTTTTTCAGTATGAGGTGACCAGTTCAGTTTACTGTCTATATCACCAACCCAATATAATCATACGAGTAAGTCATATTTTATTGTTTTGTCTATTTTCAAAAATTATGTACATATTTGGTTTTTTGATGATTTGTGTAAAACTCTTGTTTAAGAATATTTGTATCGTTTTGTATATATTAGTAGAGCATAATATTTGTTACGAATTTAAACTATACATAATTACGGCATCATCTGCATACAGTTGTGTTCTCCCTTTCAGCTGAAGCAACGTTATATCATTAATATAAATGTTAAACAATGTTGGACCTAGAATTGACCCTTGAGGAACACCTAGATTGAACGCATCACTTAGTTGATGATTAAGTTCAACTACTTGTGTTCTATTGGCAAGAAAGATTTTAAATAATTTAAGCTGTGTATCAGTAAACCCCATTTTTTTAAATTTATTTAACGATATGTTTGGTTTGATCCTATCAAATGCTCTGTGAAGATCTAACTACAAACAAACAGAAAATTTTTACTTTACACTTTTGGACAAAATCCATTAAATTTAAACAAGCGGTAGTTGTTCTTGATTTAGAAGTAAATTCGAATTAAAAACAGTTTAATATACCGTTAGATGTTATAAGAATTCATTTAATCTATTCAAAATTATTTTTTCAAAAACTTAAGATATTGCCGTTAGGATAAAGATTGGGCACGGTAATTTGAGACATCCAATTGATCCCCTGTTTTATTAATAGGAACTACTCTAGCTATTTTATTTATATCTGGGAAGCCGGAAGATATCGTTTTCAAAAGATTCATCTATGAAACCTCCTATGACCTATCAAATGTTTAAAGTAATTAACAATGTACTTTAATATTTTTGTAGAAATATGATCTACACCGGTTGCAGCCGTTGGATTTAGACTAAGAATTAAAGTTTTTACTTCATCGTTATTTGTCGTCCCTAGTTTAAATGGTTGATTTATGTTATAACTATATGAAAAATCATCTACGGTAGATTGTAAAAAAATTTGGCTGTGTTAAGTTAGTTCATAACTAACAAAATATTCTCTAAAGATCTGCGAAATTTTACCACTATCTGAGACAAGATCAGTTTGGTATCTAAAATCTGAAACATGGGCAGAAGTGTTTGCTTTATTAAATATTAGTTCTTTACGATAACTCCATAGTTTTGGGTTTATTTATACTTTGGTCTTTTGGATCTATAAACTATCTTAATTATAAATTTACCTTTATTTCCTTTAAAAATTAGTTTATAAATAAGGTATACATAATATAAAAAGAAAGCAAATTAAAAATATAATAATAAAATCGCTTATGTTGTTACTTTCTATAAATAAAGATTGACTATTCTTAAGAATGCAAAAGTTTTATATGCTCTAGAAGAAATGTTTTATATACTCTATTTTTATTCTTCCTCGGCGTCAGCAAATTTTTCCTCATTTTCAATACATAAGTTTCGCATATCACCTTGTCCAACATCTTCAAATTCATCATCATCATTTTCAGCTTCCATAAACTCATCTTCTTCATCGGATGTTCGATCAGATGTAATATCGGGATTTAGAGATTGTGCCTTTTGCATAGCTTGAAAAATGATGTCTAATGTATTAGGATCTTTTGGTTGTAGCCACATAAGCGTTGTGGGATGCTCATCCTCTGCTCGAATAAAAAATAAATAACAACTAATAAGAACGAAAAATAATAATACGCACCATCTGATTCATTGCCTTCGTCTTTTTCATCATCTTCTTCTGCATTGTTTTCATTTACAATATCATTATTGTGACCATTTTTTGCATCATACACCCCAGGCCATACAATTGAAGTATCAACCATTATGTATATACTTGGTACTGGTTGTGACTGTATAGCATGCAATGAGATCTGGGGCCAAGGGATAGATATTCCTTCTATTCTGTTATCTGGTTTCCACGAAAAAGATCTACATGTAAACAATAAAAATATTATAAACTGTTAATCACTAAAGAAATGGCTAACCTCTCCGTTATATACAAAACTCCATTGCTTATATTATTTTCTTCAATTTTTAATTTAACATCATTTGAAGTATATAACACTCCATCATTTGGAACCACAAGCTCAGCAATTTCCATTATTTTTAAGTAGTTTTTTTGTTGAAATAAGATCAAATTAATTAGTTCCTCTTGCTCGTTTTTTTAATATTTTTTTCAAGATGGAAAACAACGAAGGAATAACAACGATGAACATAGCCACATTATGCTTGCTGAATTTCGTTATATACATAAATTATGGTACTGCCAACATGATACAACAAATTATTATTTACTGTCAGATACTGTGTCAAAGCACGTGTGAAGAATCGCTATTTATTAAATATAATAATACTTTTAAAATTAAACTTTATATAAAATAATGGGTAAACCAGGTTAGATATATTACATCAATAAATAATAAATATTTCGTTTTTGACTTAATTTTGTTCGTTTACAGGTTTTTCGCCGAGGGGCGGGGGCGGAGGCGGTGGTGGACGTGGTAAGTTTGAAAAGCTTTCAGCTTTTAAACAAATGATAAACTGTCTTCTTTTCAGGTGGTCGTGGTGGGGGTGGTGGTGGAGGCGGAAGAGGAGGATTTGGTGGAAGAGGTGGCGGCAGTGGTGGACGAGGTGGGTTTGGTGGAAGAGGTGGAAGTGGCGGACGTGGAGGTCGTGGTGGTGGTGGAGGTCGTGGCGGTGGACGTGGCGGTGGAAGAGGTGCTCCTGGTGCCAAAACGGTTATAATTGAGCCTCATCGTCACGAAGGTGTCTTCATCGCTCGAGGGAAAGAAGATGCATTAGTTACTAGAAATTTGGTTCCAGGATCCGAAGTATATGGTGAAAAAAGGATATCAGCAGAGGTAAAAATATGTTAAATAAACCTTTTGTTCAATCTAGATTATTTGATTGTGATGAGTTGCGCAGGGGTATCGAATCGGCAATAATGTGGCCGACGAGATTTAGTTTGAAGAATTACTTGAGGTAATTCATCATACACTAAAATCTCGAATACCTTAAATTTATCTGATATCTTTTAATTTATAATATTTTCCTTTTGCATTTTACTTAATTTACTAATTGTTATTTTGTTTTAGACCAACGGTGAAAAAATTGAATATCGTGTATGGAATCCATTCCGATCGAAACTTGCTGCAGCAATATTAGGAGGTATTGATAGTATTCATATGCCACCTGGATCTAAAGTCTTATATCTGGGAGCTGCTTCTGGAACCACTGTATCACATGTGTCAGATGTTGTTGGACCGGAAGGTTTAGTTTATGCTATTGAATTTTCCCATAGATCTGGTCGCGATCTTATCAACGTTGCAAAAAAAAGAACAAATATAATTCCAATTATTGAAGATGCTAGGCATCCACACAAATATAGAATTCTCGTTGGCATGGTAGACACAATATTTGCTGATGTTGCACAGCCAGATCAAGCTAGAATTGTTATACTAAATGCTCAGCATTTCCTTAAAAACGGAGGCCATTTTGTTATTTCCATTAAGGCATCTTGTATCGATTCAACGGCCAAACCAGAGGCTGTATTTGCAGCTGAAGTTAAAAAACTTCAAGCCGATAAACTGAAACCACAAGAACAAATAACGTTAGAGCCATATGAAAGAGATCATGCTGTCGTAGTTGGCATTTTCAGACCGCCACCGAAAGGTGCTGCTGCCTAACAAATTGTAGTTTTTAGTTCTTAGGTTTAGTTACTTATAATAGGATACAAATAAAAATGTTTTGTCATTGAATTAATGATAGTTTCACATAAATTAAAAGAAATATATCGCTTTTTAATTAAAAATTTATTACAAATTAATATAAACATTTTGTTTTACTTCATTTTTTACACTTCTGGTTGAATCGGGTCATGCAATGCATTTGCGATAGTATTCCAAGACATTGCTTGTTGAATTGGGTCGTTTGTTGTTGGTGTTTTATCCCAATTCCAGTAAACAAAGCTATCAAATACATTTTGAATATTCAAAGAACGATCACTATCGCTCTGTAACAATTTATTCGTTTCTGTTAAAACAATGCCTTTACATTTTTCAGGTACTTCATATGAACAGCCGGTTAAAGGATAACCTCGAAGTGAATTTTCAAAAACTGTGGGATAAAAAATTGAGAATTATTAAGGATAATTTTATTCCACTTTTCAAAATAGCGATTTTTCTATCTATCTAATTAGGTTCTCTGCGCCATAAACATTCACTTTTGAAGTGGGTTGATTTATTATTTATTTATTAAATAAAATCACCTTTTGGTGTTTTAAACTCACACTTTTCATCAGTTTTTAAATATTTGTTAAAATTATTTTCGACATTTAAATTTCCTTCCCCATTTATTCTTGCCGGTATGAAATGTAAATTATTTTCTTCTTTAACTAAATTATCTATATTTGCTTTATTTATTTTGATTTTAATAGCCATATTTTCGGTTTAAATCATATAATTTTGGAGCTTAAAATTTATATTGACGATTTTGATATGTTATTGAAACCAAACTGTTTTATTTAAAGCCTCGTATACACGATGACACTAAAATGTCGCGGTAGTACGGTCATGACAATTCAACTGCCATGACATTGTGTCAGTGCTCTTCACACAGCATTGAGTTGGTCGACAGTTAAGGTCCGCTATACACTTGAGCTAAACTACGCGAACTATGTTTTTAAAAAAATAATGTTTTAACGCGAATAATATTTTTTAAACAAAATGTAATGAATTTAATGTTTCCTTTTTTATTTTCTTTTTTTAAATTATTTGTTTCCGTAATGTTTTTTTTGTATAATTACGTTGTATACAAAAAACATAGTTCGCATAGTTCACATAGTTTAGCTCAAGTGTATAGCGGGCCTAAGGCTTGAAACCACATACAACAGAAACAGAATTCCATACAAATTTTACAGAAACCGAATTTTTATCTGTCAAATTTGTATGAAATTCTGTTTCTGTTGCTGTTGTATGTGAATGCCCGGCTTCACATACAAAATAGAGAATATGCAGTGCTTGCCGTTGTAGGTGAAATTTTAGTTGTTGAATTTTTGACACATTATTCAACAACAAATATCAACAGCTTTATTTAAACTTCTTTAAACAAAAAATCAACACTGTGAAAAATGATAATGAACTGTTTAAACAACACCGTTCACTGCAGGATGGAAGCTGCTGTCACTGTCGCACTATCAAGCCCAGGGGTGCGTTTCGAAATTAACTATGGTTAACAGCGGTTAACTCTACTCTACCAAATGTCGTTCCATAATTAACCGCAAAATAACAAATTTACTGGTTGACAGATGCACTATCGTTCCAAAACTATAAAAATTAGTTGTCATAGTAAATTGTGACGTCACTACTTTAACTTTGTTACTCAAGTCTAGAGTAGAGTTTGTTGAGGTTCTATTGTCAAAACATATAAATATTTAAAACGACATGTCAACCGATTTATAAAACACAATATAATTTTTTATAATAAAAGAAAATTCTAATTGTTGTGGAAAAAAAAGTTAGAAATTATATTGTTTTGTGAATATATCGTACATTTAATTATTATTTACTAAGTATTTAATAATTTTTGGTGAAATGTGTTATTTTTATTTGATACTTAAGACTGAAAAATAAATTATAGAAATAAAAAACATACACTACATTTTTAGTTTTATTTATCGTAATTAGAATATTAGTTTTTATTAATTTTGAATTTTTAGCGGTCTTTTACAATTTAACTTTGACAGCATTACTATGGTAATTTGAATTTCATATTTGACGTCACTATTTTGACTATGACATTAGTGACATTGTTACCTTATGGTTAACCGTGGTTAATTTCGAAACGCACCCCTGTTCGATTCAATTGGGTTGTGGATAGTGAAAGTTTTGTGAAACTGTGGACAGTAAAAGTTTTTATTAACCAATCAGAGAAGAGATTTTTATATTCACCACAAAATTATTATTTTTGATTCGTTAATAACTCCATTCTCAGCTCGCATGCTAAAAACCAGCCTGATAGTGACAGAACTGTCTTGACAGTGTTTTACGTTCAAATCATGACAGTCGCTGTCGAGTTTATTGTCATCGTACATACGAGGCTTATAATCTTAATATATATTCAATAGTGTCTGTTATTTTTCGGACTCTGCAGGGCGTAGGGAACCACAATATATTTGAGATTGTTTATTAATTTCCAGTTAATTTTATTCTCCTGTTTAATTATAAATCAGAATTCATATATGTACATACAATTACTTATAGTTTAAACTTACTTTAATGTAATATTTGCTGCTTAAACACTATAGGTAATCACAGCTTGTTTTCCGGTTCAAAACTGTAAATTATTCCATATAATTTTACTTACTGTTACAATAAATTTTAATTTAATTGAAGTTTTTTGGTTTACATATACATACATATTGCAATCAATTTCTAAACGAATTTCTCCAAAATATTAAATAAATTCGTGTTGGGTACACGGCATATATAACCTCAAAAAACTTGAAGGAAAAAATATTTAACTATATTATACTTCAACTTCTTACTAATAATACTAATAATAATAATAACTTTCAACTTCTTCTCACCGGAGACAAAACTGAATTAAAATTATTTAATTCTTTTTATATAATTTATGAGTAGCAATTTTATAGCTTTTAACTTTTCAATTATGTATGTCAAAATTTAGTACAATTTTTTATTGCATGTAATGATGCATTTAATTTGCATCATGATATCAACTGTCATGATAGAAACTAGACTTGCTTATTCATACCACCCACCGTAAACTCTTCTGGATTTACAATATCTTCCTTTCTTACGTCTAGTTTTGCTAACATCACCGCTGGTCGAGTCAATAAACCGTGACTAGTATTTACTGTTGCCGATCTTACTTGACCATCACTGGATTTTTTTACATTCACTATCATAGCCTTTTCCCATCGATTGCGAGGTGATGATCCATCACAAATTACAACGATATCACCTACTTGAAGAGGTTCTGCTTTCATATGCCATTTTGTGGTGCGTGTAATCATTGGCAGATACTCTTTCACCCATTTATGCCAAAATTGATTTGCTAATTCCTGTACCTGTCTCCATTGTTTTCTTGACAACAGGTCACCATTTTTAAAATCACCAGGAGGCGCAGGCGCACTTCTAAAAAAAGGATTTAAAAAATGTTTAGGTGTAATTACTTCATCACTATCTTTATCGAGGCAAATATACGTCAATGGCCTCATGTTTATAATATTCTCAATTTCACAAAGAAGGCTTCTAAAAGTATTATCTCGTGGATGTCTTTCTTTCATCATTGCAGCCATTACATTTTTAATAGAGCGGACCATTCTTTCCCAACAGCCACCCATATGAGGTGAGGCTGGTGGATTATAGTGCCATTCGATTTGAGACTTCACACATTCTCTTTGAATTTTCTCAACGTTTATTTCATCGAGAGCCTCCATCAACAACGTTTTTGCTCCACGTAAATTGGTTCCATAGTCACAGTAAATATGTTTAATTGGACCTCGCCTGGAATTGCAATTACGAATAGACATGACCATAGAGTCCGATGATAAATCCGGAACAACATCAAGATAAACTGCCCTTGATGTCAAACATGTGTATACAACGCCCCATCTTTTTTTCGAGGCTTCGTTTGACTGATACTTGATACGGACCAAAGAGATCTACTCCACAGTGATGAAAACAACCACGAAATGAATCTAATCGGGCCAATGGTAATTTGGACATTTGTGGTGGTACGGGAACTGCATCTCTGTTTTTACATATTTGGCAATTGGATTTCACATTTTTAACGGCTACTCTTAATTCTGGAATCCAATACTTTTGACGGACCTCGTTAACAATCGTTTCTTGGAATTGGTGTTGATATCTAGAATGAAACTCATAAAGTAGTAATTTAGTGACTTTATGCTTACGATTAAGAATAATTGGCCTTTTAAATTCTTCACATATATTTGTTGCTGCTTGTATTCTACCATCCATTCTCATCACTTTATTTTCATCTAAAAATGGTAACAAATCACGTATTTTGCTACTATTTGGAACAGGTTTATTTTGGCGAAGATGTTTTATTTCTTCTGGATATGATTCATACTGACACTTTTTGAACAAATACATCATGGCATCATTTATTTCCCTCAAACTCAATGGTCCTCGCTCAGTTTCTTCGCCTTTACGTTTTTTATTCCAATTATATAATCCCCTTTGAATCCAAGCTACTTTTCTCAATATATCATGCCAATTACTAAATTGATCTGGATCAATAGGCTCATAGTTTCGATTTCGTGAACTTTTATTACATGATGTATTAGTAACGACAAATATTCGTCTCACCTCTGGATCTTCGCGTGTAATAGGTGGTGATTTCGGATATACGGGCCACTTTTCTTCAGGCTCTATAAGAAACTTTGGGCCTTGGAACCATCGTGCATTAATATCGAATGGATCTGATTTTGTTATTTTTGTTGCGTCATCGGCAGGATTAATTTTGGAACTTATGTATCGCCATTGTGCTGCTGTTGTTGTATCCAAAATCTCAGCAATCCTGTGCGCTACAAATGGTTTGAACGATCCGTGCTCGGTTTTTATCCATGACAACACAGTCTGCGAGTCAGACCAGTAATGCACCGATTGAAATTTTATGCAATGTTCTTTTTGGATGAAATTAGCTAAACGCACACCAAGTAACGCCCCTTGGAGTTCTAATCGAGGGATTGATAGAACCTTGTTGGTTTTGATCGATGGAACCTTTGATTTAGCAGACATTAATGCAACATGACATACGCCATCCATTACAACACGAACATAAGCCACAGATGAAAAGGCCCGTTCACTGGCATCTGTAAACAAATGTAACTGGACATTGTCAGAGTGTAATAAAATTTTTGAATAATTACGTGGGATTCTCAACTTTTCGACTGCAACCAATTCGTTTAACCATGTCCACCATCTTGTACTTAAATCATTAGGCAATGGTGTATCCCACTCGATACTTTTATTCAGCCACATATCTTGTAATAAAATTTTAGCTCTCACGACATAATGAGCTAAGAGACCCAACGGATCAAAGATACTCATCAGTGTTCTCAAAACACTTCTTTTAGTAGGGTGCTTATCTGTTTCGTCGTTACTTTTGAATTGCGGTTTGTATAAAAAACTATCATTTTTCGTATCCCAGAAAAGTCCAAGAACCTTTTCAGTTGAACCTTCTTTTTCAACATTCATATTAATAATTGATGTTTTGCTTTTACTCGAGAACTGATTCATCAATATTGAAGAATTTGAAATAACGTTTCTCAAATCAAAATTTGCTTTGCTATTAATGTCTATCACTTGCTTTACAATTTGCAATG
The DNA here is from genome assembly GCA_963693315.1 of Diogma glabrata. Taxonomy (NCBI): domain Eukaryota; kingdom Metazoa; phylum Arthropoda; class Insecta; order Diptera; family Cylindrotomidae; genus Diogma; species Diogma glabrata. The sequence continues at coordinate 8,208,560 of OY856187.1, read as the reverse complement.
CTTCATCCTCTCCTTTAAACGAATCCATATAATCGTCAACATAAAATTTTTTTAGAATTCCTTCAACTGCCCTTGGATATTTTTCTGAAAATTCCATTGCGTTTCTGTTTTTAATGTATTGGGCGCTACAGGGAGAGCATGTTGCTCCAAAAATCATGACCAACATCATATAAATATCAGGTTTCTTGCTTGCATCTCTGTTACGCCACAAAAAACACTGGAATCGACTATCTTCTTCACGGATTTTTACCATATGAAACATTTCTCGCACATCTGCGGCAACTGCAAATTCACCTTCCCGAAACTTAAACAGAACACCGACAATTGAATTATATTGATCTGGACCCGATAAAAGACATGAATTGAGTGATACGCCACAATAAGTGGCCTTGGCATCAAAGACAAGCCTAAGTTTTGGCTTGCTCACAGTGGATACTCCAAAATGTGGAAGGAGCCACATATTGTTCGAAATTTTGCGAATTTCTTCTTCAGAAAGTTTTTTGGCATATGTTTTGTTGACATAATCTTCGATCTTCGTTTTATATGCCTCACCAAATTCTGGATTCATCTTCATTTTAGATTCAACTGATATTAAACGCCGAAAACACATGCTAAAATTATTTGGCATAACAATGTTTTTGGTTCTCCATAGCAGTCCCGTCTCATATATATCACCAACACGACGCGTTGTTTTTTCCAGAATATCTAGTGCAGTTTTATTTTCAGGCGATTCATTGGATCTTATGACCAATTTCACACCAAAATCTTCTTGCGAAAAGTATTTTTCCACCATGCTATCAACTCTTTCTTCTTCAAACCGTTTACATTCACATACTAAAAATGTTGGATGTGTTACTGAATTGTTGCCATGAACTTCGGGACCATGAACTGTCCATCCCAATTTAGTCCTAACTGCTACCGGACCAATTTCACTAGGATCTTTTAATATTTCTAAAGGAGCAATCAGATTTGTGTTATCTAATCCAATTAGTATGGTTGGTATGGCGTTCTTCAGACACATGAGATCAACATCCTTCAGGTAGGGATAATTTTTCCGAAGATTAGTGGGATCGAGGCATTGTGTTGGTAATGAAAGATGTTTAACAGTTCTCACATTTTTAATGGTGTAACGTTCACTATGATTTCCGACAGCTGATATACCCAGCTTCACTTGCATTGATTGTTCTTCCAGGTTCGTAATCTCTTTAGTCCATCCCATCAATAAAGGTACAACTGGCCCAACTAAATTTAGTTTTTTCGCGATATCGTCTTCTATCAAGGTACTACTCGCACATTCATCCAACAATGCAAAGGTACTTAATTGAGAAACTGGACCATGAAGCGTGACAGGAACAATCTTGAATAATGTAGCCTTTTCTTTATTGTCTGTATAGTGTGAAAGTGTTGTTTCTATTTTATCATCCGTAGACTGGCTATTAGTACGTTTATCATCCGTATTGTTGACTAAATCATGGAAAGTTCGGCCACCCTTTGATCCATTGTCATTTGCTCAAATTCGTTGCAATCTTGAATTTGATGTTCGTTGCTGGAACACTTGAAGCATACCATTGGCTTCTTTTTTGAGGTTTTAGTCGTATTTTTTGATTTCTTTTCTTGAGTTGTGGGCTGCTCTTGGTGAAGATTAATTGTGGTTTTGATTTTGGTACTATTCCTTTTTCTTTCTGGTGAATGCGCTGGAATCATGTCTACATAGTCTTCACTTTCTTTCATCAACCATTTGCTGAATGTGCTCACGCTAACCAATCTGTTTTTCTCCTTAACTTCTCGTTTTCGACGGCTCCAACTCTTTTGCATCGAAAGTGGCAATCTCTCAGCTAATAATTTAATTAACATTGGATTCATGATGTCTGATTCATCCCCAACAGAAACAATATTCGCTTTAATTGTTAATACTAACATGGCGTAATCCACTATCGTATCAGGCTTTTTCTCGTTGGGCTGTTCAGCAGAAAGTGCTTGGTCAATTGCTTCTTGTATTATTTGTTCAGATTTTCCGAAACGAAATTCTAACACTTTCACAGCTTCATTAATGGTACTTGGAGATAAAAGCAATCCTGATACTGCTTTTAAAGCTTTTCCTTTTAATGCCTTTTGAAGACGATTGCGATTTCCCACATCCGAAAAAAACTTCTGTGAATCTTTGTATGACCGCACAAAGGTAGGCCATTGAATTGCTGATCCATCAAAACAAGGTAGATCTCGATGTTCTTGTTGCGCAATATATTTTGCCATTTGAGCTCGAGTACAAACTTTTCTATCATCTTCCTCTTCATCACCATCAAGATCATCATCATCATCATCATCATCGATGGTACTGTCGTGAACAGACAATTTTCTTGAATTTCTTAAGTGCATCGACGGTTTTAAACTCGTTCGTTCTCGAGATCCACTTGCTCTGTCATCATCACTCTCGTCCGATGTGGAGTTTACTTTTGACTTCTCTTTTCGCTTAGGTTTCTTCTTTGTACCAGATGTAGATGCGCCGTTACCATCGCCAAGATTCAATTGTTCCACCAATTTAGCATTCATTTCCATCAATTTCTTAATATCATCTTTCTGCGTAGCCAATTTTTCTTCTAAACTTTGAATTTTTCTCGCAGATTCTTTTTTCGAAGCATCGTCTTTAGATTTCTCTTCATTCAACTTTGTTTTACAGTTGTTACAATACCACGATTTATTTGGTTTAACCGTTGGATTACCAGCACATTTGATATGAAACCATGAGTTGCAGTTTCCACATTGCACCATATTGTCTATCCCGTTGTAAACAACATCACAAACTACACAAGGGTTATCAAGGTCTTCTTGTGATGGAATAAAGGTACCACCAGTCATTTTGTTGAATGTATAAATACGATGCAATATAAATGAATGAGCGTATAAAACACGTGGTATCTTTCTGCCTATCTGTCTAGGCCCAAATCTTTGATTTTATCTATCTTGCAAATATTTATTGTTTAATTCACGTTCCGTATCTACCAGGAGTCCTGTCACGGTCGCCAATTGTTATTTTTCGGACTCTGCAGGGCGTAGGGAACCACAATATATTTGAGATTGTTTATTAATTTCCAGTTAATTTTATTCTCCTGTTTAATTATAAATCAGAATTCATATATGTACATACAATTACTTATAGTTTAAACTTACTTTAATGTAATATTTGCTGCTTAAACACTATTGGCGATTTGCACGCCGCAAGAGGCGCTAGAGGCGTGGTCGGTTTGACAGCAGTGAACCGCAGATATGGGCATATTTTGTGTGTAATTGGGTGTGATATTTGCAAATAAATTTAAATTGTAATGTGATGATGGCAAGTATGCCTTTTTTTTCTGAACTTCATAAAACAGGGTAATTTTCTGCTTGTATTTCATTAAATATTGTTCAATAAAAAACTTTTGCAATAGCAAAATTTATGCAAGTTACAGCAATGTAGATTTGAGGTTAATGTCAAGTTTGGAGTTTTTGTTGTGAATTTATATATTATATAATAATTTACTCATAGTTACGACGTTTATATAACCTATACATTAATTATTTTTACGTTTTATAAATATGTAACTATAAATCAATCAACCACCAAAACAACAACATAACCTCACTTACCTTTATTTGCTAATTGACGACTTGCAAATAACTTTCTGCTGTCGAATTTATTTATTTCAATATATAAGCACTGATTTTAAATAATTTTACAAAAAAAAAATTTGGTACAATTTTCAATTAATTTACCATTTATTTTTGAACTCAAGAAACTATAAGAATACTATTGGGTACACATAATTTTCTGCGGTTCGCTGCTGTCAAATGAGCTTCAGAAATTGGCCACCACGCGGAGACTCTTTCGTTGCGTGTTGCCAATAGGTAATCACAGCTTGTTTTCCGGTTCAAAACTGTAAATTATTCCATATAATTTTACTTACTGTTACAATAAATTTTAATTTAATTAAAGTTTTTTGGTTTACATATACATACATATTGCAATCAATTTCTAAACGAATTTCTCCAAAATATTAAATAAATTCGTGTTGGGTACACGGCATATATAACCTCAAAAAACTTGAAGGAAAAAATATTTAACTATATTATACTTCAACTTCTTACTAATAATACTAATAATAATAATAACTTTCAACTTCTTCTCACCGGAGACAAAACTGAATTAAAATTATTTAATTCTTTTTATATAATTTATGAGTAGCAATTTTATAGCTTTTAACTTTTCAATTATGTATGTCAAAATTTAGTACAATTTTTTATTGCATGTAATGATGCATTTAATTTGCATCATGATATCAACTGTCATGATAGAAACTAGACTTGCTTATTCATAGTGTCAGAGGACACGATATCCGTTATAATAAACTGTATAAAATCAGTCGCTTTCCTTACTGTGGGTCTTCATGTAACATCTACAATCGAGGTACACAAAAAATCACACGTGAAGACTATCAATGTCATAACATTTTTCATGATATTTCTTTCTACAAGAATTGTAGAAAAAAACGTCAGTATGATTTTATGATATTTCAAACAAAAAATGGCGCGATTTGATTTTGTTATCTTCAAACATTTAAAATTCAAAGCATATTTTATATATTATAATACAGGCCCTGATACGGAGCCAGTTATTATCTTGGACCTTTTTCCCCTACACTAGATACAATGTCTCACAATAAAAATAAATCAGCGGATAGACGAATCGTCTCCACGACGAATGTCAATTTAGGAATCTCTTATCAAGATAATCTAGTCTAGCATTTAATAGAAAACGGAAATTGCAATAAAATTAATACAATAAAAAGAACTTATCTTAATTATATAATGTTAAAGGTGATCTGGTCTTCTTATCCTTACACAACTCTTTCATTCAGTCACCAACTAATAGTTAACTCTTCCAAGAAAAATAATTTCCTTCACCAACTCTCAATTGACCTTCAACTTTTCCCCAAAATAATTTTCTTCCAAACAGTTCTTAATTGGCCTTCAGCTTTTCCAAAAATACTTTTCTTCAAACAATTCTTCCACGAAACTTTACTAGATCTTTCAATTTAGGATAAACATAACACAATTTCTTTTGTTATACTTCTCTAATTAATTATTGATTTTATTACGGGTTTCCTTTTTTATGAATCACCTTCGACATAGTTTCTATGTTTCATTAAAACACCGGTTATTTACAACATCATAGGCATCAAGAATAATACAATTTTTATTAGAATCTTAATAACCATTTTACTATTTTTCTTTCTAGAATTCCAGGTTAAAATTAATAGAATTCTACTATTATGAATTCTTTATATTTCACAACCAATGGTTAATCGAATCAAAAAAAATATTTCACAATTTAATATTATAATCAAAACTTATAATCGTTGTTTCTCTTGAAAAAGTTGAACACGGAAATGCCTTTACTTTTTATCAGATTTTTAACATCAAAAAAACATGAATCTTTTTTTTTAAATTGCAAAAATGTGATTTTGCTTTTGACATCTTATGATGTCAAAACAAAATCGGGTAATACTTGAAATTCAGCAATGATTAACAACGACGTCTGTTCATTAGTATTGGAAATAAAAATTTAGTACGTTCGTTGGCTTTTTATAATATATTCAAAATCAATTAGCAGTTAAGTTGGGAAAATTTTAAAAGTACTATTAATGTAAAAATGAACGGAAATTAATGTAATACATTTCTATTGAATTGAAAACAAAGAGGAATTTGATTTTATTATTGTTTTGCGATTATTGCGATCGTTACACCATGAATTCAAGGTAGAAACCAAGATTTCTACTCTTGAAATCACAAAAACGTCGCCATCCCCTCCATGACAGAAAACCACCGAACTACTTCCACCTATTAAACTGTATCTGGGATCGAGATACCCACAGTCACCGGCGTCAAGACCGATGACCGGTTCCAACACTCATGAAGTCCTTAAGAACTTCACTGAGTATTGAGACCGACCATCCATCCGAACGCCAGCGCCATGGACACCCCGATACAACCAGTAAGTATGACCTGAAGATGTGAACCCCAGAGACGACAATCAGCCAGAGGAACAACCCTACCTAACGAAAAGACATCATTCCCTGATGTCTTTCGCGTGATGGACTCCAAGATTCTTACCGCTCATATCTATGCACTCGTAGAGTACATTTCCAATCTTAGTCTTAATCATTGCAGGTAAGAACTTTGGAGCCAATTTTGCCGAGAATTTTTTGGTAGCGTCACTCAAATGATGTTGCCGTACAAACACACGTTGTTGTGGTTGAAAAGTCCGTAGTTTAGATCGCAGGTTGTACTGATGTTGCGATTTTTTAAAAGCTGCTTTTAAATTTTGTTGAACCCGGTTCCTGAGCAGAGTCAAATGATCAGAGCGTTCTATTTCCTCACCAGCATCTTCACCAAGCTTGTGTAGTGATCTCAACAAATGGTAAGTATTTCCATCCGAGATTGGATGTTGACCAAATAATAAATAGTACGGTGAGTACTTGGTAGCAGAATGTACTGCAGCCCGCAGTGCATATGCGATTTCACCAATTTGTGAATCCCACTTGGTGTGTTGACCTCTAATGAACGCTCGAATTGCTGCTAAAACTGACCTATTGACCCGCTCTGACGCGTTGCTTTGAGGACTATAGACACCGGTTCTAATGTGTTTAATGCCGAAATCTGACAAAAGACTTTGAAAGTTCCTACTAGTGAACTGTTTGCCATTGTCACTGTGTAGAAACTCTGGTACCCCATATGTAAGAAACACTTCGTTCCTCAGAAAAGCATTCACCTTCGGTGAAGTTGCGTTTCTAAGTGGTTTCAGTAGTACAAACTTCGTAGCATGATCCAGAACTATCAGTAATACCGTATTCCCAAGTGTAGAACGAGGGTACGGTCCCAAAAAATCTATATAGACTCTCTGCCATGGACGTGCTGTTTCGAATTGATATTGCATCGGAGGACGCAATATCTGATTCGTGGCTTTTGTTTGTTTACATGTGTCGCAGGACACAACATAGTTGTGTACCTGTGACGCCATGCCCGGCCAATAATAAAGACGTCGAAGTAATTCTAAAGTCTTTTTAACACCTCCATGAGCAGCAGTACTATCATCATGATGTTTCTGAATCATGTTTGAAGTCATCGGTTTTGGTACCCAGAGCTTCCACACAGGAACATCGTTGGGTATTGCATCAGGTCTTGGCTCAATACGTATGTATAGCTTATCATCCACGACTTTAACAGATGGAAAGTCCTTAGGAGATGATTGAACTTTAGCTATCATATCCGTATATTCTTTGTGCCGATAACCTTCATTGTCGATTTTAATGTCGTTAATGTGATGTGTTAATGCTTCCGTCAATTCTTCGTGTGTATCGTCATAAAGACGAGATAGAGCATCAGGGACTATATTTTGGGTACCTTTTTGGTGGACAATGGTAAAATCCATATGTTGGAGTTTTAGGCTCCACCTAGCCAGACGACCACTCAAGTCTTTCTGTGACATAAGCCACTTCAGACTTGAGTGATCAGTCACAATTGTAAATCGGTGACCTTCAACATAGCCCCTGAATTTCTTCACACTCAGAATTGCCGCAAGACATTCCAACTCAGAAACCGAATAATTTCTCTGAGCTCTATTTAATTTCTTCGACATGAAGGCTATCGGACACTCTTGTCCGTCCTCGTCGATCTGATACAGTACACTACCTATCCCTGTCAGACTCGCATCGCATCTAATAAAGAACTCTTTATTATAATCAGGGTTAATTAATACTGGTGCTGTAGTCAGCAATCGTTTTAAATTTTCGAAAGCAGCTTGAGCTTCTAATGTCCATTTCAATTTTCCCGAACTCTTTTTTAATAAATCTGTAATTGGTGATACCACGCTTGCATAATTTGGTATGAAACGTTGGTACCAACCAGCCATTCCTAATAAACGTCGTATCTGTTTTACTGTAGATGGAGCTGGATACTCAGCGACAGCTCTTACCTTGTCAGGGTCTGTTCGAAGACCATCTTCACCAACCAAAAATCCCAAGTATTTCACCTCTCTCAGAACAAATTTGCTTTTCTTGAGGTTTATTGTTAATCCAGCCGCTCTTAACAATGACGAGACTTTGGACAGCAATTCCATATGTTCCTGGAACGTGGAAGAGACTACCAATAGATCATCTAAATAAACAAAGACATTTTCGTGATATTGATGTGGTATCACTTTGTGCATTAGCCGACACATTGTCTGGGGAGCATTGCACAATCCAAAGGGCATAACCCGGAATTGATACAATGGACGACCAGGCACTGTGAAGGCTGTCTTGTCTCTAGATGCTTCTGCCAGAGGAATCTGCCAGAAAGCATCTTTGAGATCAATACTGGAAATGTACTTTGTGCTATTTAGACGACCTAGTAAGCCATCAATCAAGGGAAGTGGGTAAGCGTCCTTTTTAGTTAGTGAATTGACACGACGGCTATCAATACATAATCTGTTTTTACCAGATTCTTTTTGTACCAAAACCACTGGCGAGCACCAAGAACTGTTACTCTCTTCGATCACGCCCATTTGAAGCATTCGGTCGAGTTCGGCATAAACCTTTAGTTGAACAGCCGGCGATGTGGGATAGTGCCTCTGTTTAACAGGTGCACTATCACCAACATCGATGACATGTTCAACCAAAGAAGTCTTTCCGAGCCCAGACACTTCAAATGACGGGAAAGAATCCTTGATCATATCCAGTTCATGTTGCTGATCAGTGGTGAGGTTATGTGTATTAAAAGTTTGTAGCTCTGTGCGAGTCAGTTCACTAACAAATGAAGGAACAATACCAAATTTCTCCCAGAAATCTATGCCCAGGTAGAGCTCTTCTCGTAGTCCAGGGACTATATGGAACCGCATTGGTTTAGTGGAGCCATTCACAGTTATTGGAATTTCGATGTAACCCAAAATTTTATTTGCAGTACCATCTGCCGTACGAATGCACGAAGTGTACTTACGGTAAGTTGTACCTGATGATTCCAATAAATCCAAGGAATTTCTTCCAAGTATAGTGATTGACGCTCCACTATCCAATAGTCCGGAAATATGTTTGTCCAAAATCTTTATTGCTAGTCGCGGCCGAGGATCCTTTGTTTCTGAAAGGATAGATGAAATACAAGCTTTACGAAATAATTTCCTCATCCTCCAATATCTAATGTTACGTTCAAGACGTCTAAAATATGTTCGATGTAATGATGGGAAATTAAATGTACTGGGTGATTTTATTCTGGTTTCCTGAGTGGTGATCGATCGTCCTGCGTTGCTACATCTCTCGTCGTTTTCTTCGGGCTCATTGGATGTTGAACCGAGGGTACCATCCCCGAAGCATGTACTCTCGGACGGAAGTTTACCGACGGGTGACAATATGAACAATTTGCGTAAATTACGTCAGGTTTGTTGCACTTCCAGCAATACAGTTTTATTCTGTTTTTAGAACAATCAGGAGCTCGATGTCCATTTACCCCGCATCTAAAACAGACAATTGGTTGTCTGGACATTGATGGACCAGGTTGATTAGTATTACCAGATGATATCGCAGGTCGTTGCAGAATTCTTCTAGGTTGTGTATCCACAGCTTCAATATATCCATCTTGTTCTGGATCTATTTCTGATTCATAGTCGTCCATTTGCTGTAGTTCGCTAATCCTTAAGTTTGACATTCTGGTTGGGACTGGTGTAGACCACAAACGTTCGAACTTCTGACACAATGTCCGAAGCTCGTCCATAGTTGTGATTGTTGCTGCAAGTGTAGCGTTTTTCAGTTCTACACTCAGTCCTTCCCTAGCGATTTCTAATAATTCAGCTGCAGCAAATGGTCGAACTAATCTCCGATTTAACGAACCCACTTCAACTAAATACTCATAAACGCTCTCTTTGACTTTCTGTTTACGGTTCAAAAGAACACGTAATACCGCTTTATCATCGGTGAGCGTACCGAAGGTGCGTAGGAGTCCTTCCCTAAGCACTGAGTAGGTCACTTCCTCATATTCATGAGTCAAATTCAAATAATATCTATCGGCAGCTGCCTTGAGGTACCGTGGAACGATCGACCTCAGGTCGTCCCAGGACACACGGTCCCTCCTTGCAGCCGCCTCCACTCGATGGATAAACTCATGAACATCAGGAGAGTGACCATCCCCTGTGAAGTTTGGAACCCAATTTGAGTCATAACGACTCAAATTGTTCCTACGTACCTCTCGGTATGCTCCCGGTGACAATGCTGGAGCCGCGACACGAGATACCTGAGGAAGTGGGTTGTATGGTGGTGGTGCTGTTAATGGAGCTTGTGGATAATTTGTTTGAAATTGTTGTAACTGCTCCTGTGGTATCGGTTGATAATTCAGAGGCTGCTGTACCAATGCCGGATTGATGTATCTTTGTTCAGCTTGGAACGATGAACCCAGTTGTGGTAATGCGAAGTCCTCCACTCTCAAACCTGATTGTTGAAAATACGATGGTGGTAATTGTTCTGCCCGTCTTTGTTGTTGCTGATACCCACGATTTAAACTGTGTATCGTATTAGTTATTGGCTGTCCTGGTATTGGAGTGGATCTCTCCTCTGGCTGAAACGCAGGCGATTCGGATGGTACAGATGATCCTCCTGGTTTACTCTGCATAACTGGACGTGTCGACAACGATCTTATTATATCCCAAGCGCGTGACAATTGGGAGATAGCGTAGGTGCGGGCTTCTTGCAAATCATCGCGAGAACCCAACCTATTCATCCTCCCTGTATAGTGCAACACACGATTAGCCAGACCATCTAAGAATGGCTGATTAATCGGTGGCTGAAGTCTACGTATCTGATTCACAATTAGTTGTGCTGCCTGCACCACCATTTGAGACTCAGCTACCAAATCTCTCGCGTGAGATACAGTTAATGGAACTGAACCTTGTACCGCGTGGTTTCGAAGTTCCTCTGCCCAGTTGACCCCTCTGAAATCCACACCTCGAACCAGACATTCAATTTGCAGTTCGCTGGGTTCCAATCCATAAAATGGATGGTCAATGTCTATTTGACTTGACATTTTGATGGTAAAATTTATAGAATCCAGAATTCACAATAACAAATAACAATAATAAAACCAATCTCAACAACAAAAATGTAGCTAGTATGCTGTAAAAGTGAAAACAATAAAAAGCGCAAAACGACAAAAAACCAACGAACGCCCCAAAAAAACAGAAAATTTTTGTAAAAAAAACAAACTCGTAAAGGAACCAAAGGAAAGACCGTCGTAGCTAATCCTTGCTGAATCTGTACAAAAATTCCTAAGATATTGTATATGTAAAAATATAATTTATTTATTTTAATTTCAGATATGCTGAAATTTCAGAATTAATTATATACCTAAAATTAGTTATTGACGATAGCACCCCTAAAAATATTTATTTATTTTTAAAAAAAATTGAAAAATAAAAAATATTCAAAAGAATGTTTATTTATCGGATGCACCGTCTTAACTTTGAAATATTTATTTATTTTTTAAAAAAAATAAAAATATTTATTTATATCTTGATGTCTTGCTTATTAAGAAAATTTATTTATTTAGCTACCTAAAATTATTTAGATTCTAAAAAAATTATTTATTTACCTAAAATTATTTAATTACGAAAATTTACTTTATTTAATAAAAAATTTTATTTATTTAATTTTTGAAAAATTTGTTTGATTTATTTTATTTTTATTTTTATTTAATAATTAGATAAGAGATTACCAAAGTCAAGATTCGTCTGGAGACAATTTAAAAAGTAAGTATGGTACAATATCCATTTTGTTCAAATTTTAATTCCCGCGTTCGCGAGCCCACTCCAACAATGCATGTGAGAACTGACTAGAAAAGCCCCTAACGACCAGATTCTACAGAACAGTTTCTCCCCAACCTAATAAAAACAATCACAACTGTCACGATTAGACACTAGGTCCATTTCTACTGACCCAGTTGTGCTTGTTTAACCAACAAATAAATTACAACTAAACCTAATGCGAAAGTTGAAGAACGCTCCCGAGCACCAGACTTCAAACCCTAAACTCTATGAAAAATTGTTCTATTGTAAAAGCTAAGTGGAAAAAAATGGTAAGTTTTTGAATTTGTATGAGGTGAAGCCTCTGATCCTGAAAGCAAAAGTACAATTGGTTCTTCTCTTCATTACACCGAAGAAGCCTCTGAGCAAAGAATGGTACTACTGGTTTGCACCTAAGTACAAACACAGCAACACCACTCCTCGTCCCTGAGAACCTCCTCGCCGAATGAAGAGAAGAAACCAATGTTCTTCGATCGCATAACCTCGATGGTCATAGGCGATCTAAGAACGACATCAATGTTAAGGGGATAAGCCCCATGGATGGCTTGTTAGGCCTACCGCTGAGAAAGTGAATCAATAAACCTAAATAATATATAACTTATCCATAATCTAAATAATTTCTTATTTAAAAATGCTAAATCGAAACATGAAATACATAATATGTGTTAATAAAGTTTTACATGAAATTAATTAAATTTAATCTTCAGACTAAATAATAAATTGGTAATTTAAAAAAAAAAAATTACGATTATTTTAAATTCAAAACTAAGCTTACTAATTTTTAAGTTATTAACTCTAATATATTTGTTTAGGTTAAATCTTTCGCTTTATTTATTGTATCCAAAACAAAAATAAATGTTAGCTAAAAATAATTATTTCTATATTTATACCACTTTTTAAAATTAATCGCAATGAAAAAATAATTCTAAAAAAAAAATGGTGGTAGCTAAAATGGACTCATACGAGATCTGTATACGTACATTAGCGGATCAATATGATGACAAATGTAGAGATATTGATTTGGATCCGGCTCACTCTATAAAGTTGATGGGAATTAATTATTTTCAATGTACTTCCATAAACATAGACCAATAATACTTTGAAGGTAGTGACGAAAGATTTAAACTTATACAAGACTGTTGAAAAGCTGTTTGGTCAATGTTAACCTTTATTACGTTAATAACATCCTAAAACTCATAGAAACATGACTTAACCACAATCAGAAAAACATACGATTAATTTCATATATAAATTAATTGCATCATCCAAAAATATGTACAATATATAAACAATTATATGTACAATATGTACATGGTAGCATAAAAAAATTTCAAAAAAAAACTGCTTCCCCAAAACGGTTTTCTTTTTTCCAAATAAAAAAACAATTAGTATTACTAAAAGCAAATGACAGCACAAAAACAATCTCCAAAAAAATTGCTGTCCCAAAACGGTTTTTTTCAAAATTAAAAAAAATTAGTCTTAACTAATTATACAATGAGGAACAGGGGCCTCCTGTGGACCAGACCACTCCTCTTCCTGTCGCGTGGTCGGTGAGATGGGGACCTCCTCAACCAGCTCCTCCGTTTGAGTACTCTTGGTCGAGGAAGCTCCCAGCTCCACGACCAAGCGACTCTCCTTCTCCCTTCTTCTCCTCTCCTTCCTCTTCAGGTGAGAGCTCCTATTTCTATTTATCCTCCTTCTCTCACGCCAGCCCACATTCACTTCCTCAGTCACTTCATCCATCTCATCCGCTTCCTCATTCACCCCATTCAACTCCTCATTCACTATCTCACAAATCAAATCATCCAGAAACTCATCATATTTTTCTTCGTAAATATCATCCATCAATTCCAAAAATATTTTATGTTTTACTTCATCCAGAATCACATTTATCATTCCATCCACTACATTCCTCGCCTCAACCATTCTCTCTTTTCTCTCCTCATTCGCTCTCCCATCCACCTCATTCATCCAGGGCTCAAACCCACCTGGCCGACACCTCCTTAACAACCCCTGACCCCTCATAATTGTATACATTCTTATCAAAATTCAAAATATATAATTTCCTAATCAAAACCAAAACGAAACCAATAACTGGTTTATTTCAAGATAAACAAAAAGCTGATTGACAACCACGGCCCAAACCGGTTGCCACCACCCTATTACCAAAAAAAAAACCACAACTGGTTTATCCTAAAACTTACAAAGAGAAACGCGGAATTCTTTAAATTTTTGAAAATATAAATTTAGAGTACTTATGATAAATATACACATGAACACCTTAGAAACTAAACCTTTATTTTTCCCTCTAGCTTTTTAACAAAATTTAGCTAAATAAACCGACGCGAAAAATAAACTATATATAGATATTAATTAATCTGAATTGAAATAATCAATTAATATATAAATATATAAATATAATAATATAAAATGTTCCACAAAAAAAAGTTTTTTTCAAAAAAAAAACCGGCTTGCCAACGCCCAACCTGGAAAATATTTTCCCACCAAATAATATAACTGTAATTAAGCTAACGGGTCCCTTTTTGTTCGGCGCTACGTTGTAATACAGGCCCTGATACGGAGCCAGTTATTATCTTGGACCTTTTTCCCCTACACTAGATACAATGTCTCACAATAAAAATAAATCAGCGGATAGACGAATCGTCTCCACGACGAATGTCAATTTAGGAATCTCTTATCAAGATAATCTAGTCTAGCATTTAATAGAAAACGGAAATTGCAATAAAATTAATACAATAAAAAGAACTTATCTTAATTATATAATGTTAAAGGTGATCTGGTCTTCTTATCCTTACACAACTCTTTCATTCAGTCACCAACTAATAGTTAACTCTTCCAAGAAAAATAATTTCCTTCACCAACTCTCAATTGACCTTCAACTTTTCCCCAAAATAATTTTCTTCCAAACAGTTCTTAATTGGCCTTCAGCTTTTCCAAAAATACTTTTCTTCAAACAATTCTTCCACGAAACTTTACTAGATCTTTCAATTTAGGATAAACATAACACAATTTCTTTTGTTATACTTCTCTAATTAATTATTGATTTTATTACGGGTTTCCTTTTTTATGAATCACCTTCGACATAGTTTCTATGTTTCATTAAAACACCGGTTATTTACAACATCATAGGCATCAAGAATAATACAATTTTTATTAGAATCTTAATAACCATTTTACTATTTTTCTTTCTAGAATTCCAGGTTAAAATTAATAGAATTCTACTATTATGAATTCTTTATATTTCACAACCAATGGTTAATCGAATCAAAAAAATATTTCACAATTTAATATTATAATCAAAACTTATAATCGTTGTTTCTCTTGAAAAAGTTGAACACGGAAATGCCTTTACTTTTTATCAGATTTTTAACATCAAAAAAACATGAATCTTTTTTTTTAAATTGCAAAAATGTGATTTTGCTTTTGACATCTTATGATGTCAAAACAAAATCGGGTAATACTTGAAATTCAGCAATGATTCATTAGTTCATTAGTATTGGAAATAAAAATTTAGTACGTTCGTTGGCTTTTTATAATATATTCAAAATCAATTAGCAGTTAAGTTGGGAAAATTTTAAAAGTACTATTAATGTAAAAATGAACGGAAATTAATGTAATACATTTCTATTGAATTGAAAACAAAGAGGAATTTGATTTTATTATTGTTTTGCGATTATTGCGATCGTTACAATATTATTTATATTTAAAATTCGTAGAATGTTTTTGAACATAAGAGAAGTTAAAGTTTTGCAAACAAACATTAAACCACGAGGAATTGCGTGAGGTTGAATCAGTTAGACCTCTTGGAGTGGATATTCTTAATAACCTGAAATGGAATAAACATGTGTTCAACCTCGCTAAATCTGCAATGCAAAAATTAGGATTCTTGAGTCGATGTAAAAAATATTTCAATCCCGAGCAAATTTTGCTAATCTTCAAGTCCTTTATTCTTCCATGTATGGAATACTGCTGTCATGTTTGGGGAGGAGCTTGTCAGTCAACAATAAAATGTCTATACTCTGTACAGAGAAAAGCAATACGGTTGATTGGTAATACCGAACTAACGGACCAGCTTGATTCACTCCAGCACAGAAGAAATGTGGCAGAATTGTCAATCTACTACAAATATAACTTTATCGAATTCTCCTCTAAGGAAATTCAAAACATCCTTCCATCGTGTGCGCAATTTAATCGGCGAACAAGAACTTCAGAGTTATCTCACCAATTTGCTGCCCAAATACCTCGTTGTAGAACTATGTCCTTTCAGAACGATTATTTTAATAGAGTGGCCAAATTGTGGAACTCAATGCCCTCCTCTGTATTTCCCGATGAATTTTTTCCTCAGGAATTTAAAGAAAATGCCCATCGTGATTTAAAACAATTAGTATAGTTATCCCTATGGCGCGCTATACACCTGAGGTAAACTATGCGAACTATGTTTTAAAAAAAAATAATGTATATAACGTAATTATAGAAAAAAATATTACGGAAACAAAACATTTAAAAAAGAAAATAAAAACGGAAACATTACATTTTTTTAAAAAAACATTATTCGCAATAAAATATTATTTTTTAAAAAGATAATTCGCATAGTTCAGCTCAGGTGTATAGCGCGCCTATATCCTCATTCCTTCCATTTTCCTCGTCTCCTTTCTTTATAGTTGACATGGTATTTTCGGATATTCAAAGAGTCTGAATAATCATTATTTCATATTTAGTATGCTAAACATGTCTAACTAATTAATAAAAAACAAAACCAAAGTTTTGTATCTGTCAAAATATATCAGTATGATATTTCGTAATACCAACAGCCTTCTTTGATATTTCTGTAACATTTTTATCAATATTATTGGCATGATATTTGTCACGTGAAGAGGATGTGTTAATCGTTGTCATATGACAAAAACTTTTATTGGATTGCTAACGATTTTCTAATTTTTGATTAAACGAAAACTTGCTTTATTTCGAAATTATTAAAAATATTCGAAACCAAAACCAAGATTTATTGTTAGAAAAGCCGAAACCAAACCATTAAAAATACCATTGAGAAAACCAAACTTAAAAATAACATCATTCACATTGGTTTTTGTTAATGTTTTGAGGCTCCTCATCACATAATTTGACCGTCCCACGATCCTACAATAGAATTATGTCTAATTAAGCATATTTTTGCAAAATAGCTTTGTTGTCAAATCGTCCACTACTGTCTCTCTGATCTTGGTCACGGACAAAGGACTAGCATAACAAATGCTATTAAAATAAAAGTAATTGTAGTGCTTAATAACTTTATTTTTGTGTTGCTTCTAATAATTGATAGATGTTTTATATAGAAATATGTTATTACAAATGTATTTATATATATATATATATATATATATATATATATATATATATATATATATATATATATATATATATATATATATATATATATATATATATATATATATATATATATATATATATATATATATATATATATATATATATATATATATATATATTAGACTGGTCGTTAAAAACTAAATTTTCCGAGACGCCCCCCAGAAAAATTCTTTGTGGTCAAAAAACCACAATGGCTTTATTTTTTTTTTTTTAAGTGAAAAGAACACGTGCCGCAAAATCATCGAAGTTTATTTTTTGATAAAATTGTTAATATCTCATAAAATATGCAGATGTAAAAAAAAATCACATAATCATTTTTGCAGGAAATTTAATTCTCTACAATAAAGGTCCAAGTCATTTTTTTCCTAAAACCTATATTTCTGATGATATTTTGAAATAAAACTTGAAATTCTTCGAAACTCGTAAAACCAAATGATGAAAATTTCGACGAAAAAGTACTAATTTTGATTTTTTTTGTCACGATTATTTTTTTATACATTTCATTCTATAGCATAAGAAGAAAATTAGGAGTTTTTCGTCATCTTTATTTTTTATGTTTTTTAAAAATTACGAAAACTTACAAGTTCATTTTCAAAATATCATGAGAACTATACGTTTTAGGGAAAAAATGACCTGCACCTTTTTTGTAGAAAATTAAATTTCCTACAAAAATGGTTATGTGATTTTTTTTGACATCTGCATATTTTATGAGATATTTGAAAATATCTACGAATTTTTCAAAAAATCAACTTCAACGATTTTGCGGCACGTGTTCTTTTGATTTAAAAAAAAAAAAAATAATGCCGTTGTGGTTTTTTGACCACAAAGAATTTTTCTAGGGGGCGTCTCGGAAAATTTAGTTTTTAACGACCAGTCTAATATATATATATATATATATATATATATATATATATATATATATATATATATATATATATATATATATATATATATATATATATATATATATATATATATATATATATATATATATATATATATATATATATATATATATATATATATATATATATATATATATATATATATATATATATATATATATATATATATATATATATATATATATATATATATATATATATATATATATATATAATGTTAAAATAGTAATAGTGATGATTTGTCAAGGTTAAGTGATAATAATTATAAATAATAATAAATAAAATAATAAATAAATAATAAAATAATAAATTAGTTAGTTTAGTAGTTATTTTTAGACATTTGTTCATTTTGGTCAGTCAGTATTTTAGAATCTAATCCTCTAATGTATTTCGGAAAAAAACATGGACCGTAAACTAGAAATTCACCATAATAATAAAACAAATATTTGCTTAAAACACTAATAAATGCATAAAAAATATAATAAAATGTAATATAATAAAATAAATATATAATAAAAACTTACCATTTTTTTACAAAAATGAATCAAATTTAACTTTAAATCCTTTTCTTAAGCTCTATAACTGTAATTAATAAACAATAATATACAAAAAACCTTGAAATATTTAAATTAAAATGTTTGAAATATCACACAATATAATTTTGTCTAATTAAATTTTATAAACAACATTTTATCTATTAAAATCATAAAGAATGTTAACTCACGAAAAAACAATGTTCATCTCTTGAAGCAAAATATACTATTTTTATTTCACTATCGTCCGATTATATCCTAATGTGCTTCCAATATGCTTTTGGCTATATCATCACAACCCTGTAACGTATTTTCAAGATGGCTCCATTGTTAACATTATGCAGTGTATTATAATTGTGCGATATTGATATCAATAGAGTTTTAATTAAAAAATGAAATAGTTAATTTCAATATATACATAAAATAACTCGTAACATATCAATTAATGTAATATCAAAATGTATTTAAAATTACTGTATATATTTTAAACGTATCAAATTAAGTTTCATACGCAGTGGATTTTAGCTACAAATTTCATCCAATTTTTCATACTCCATGTTATAAATTTATATAAACGTAATGCTGCCCAATTTAAATTAAGCAAATGAATTGTGATTATTTTTGTATTTTTACAGTAGAAATTTTAAATAATTCGTCTTGATTTATAAGATCATTAGTAAAGAAAATAATTAATTATTATTAATTAAATAGTATAATAAATGATTGTTCGTAAAGCAACTTATAATTTTTATTTGAATTATGAACAAATTGGAATATTCACGCCGCAATGGGGCACAAAAAATACGAATAACAGGTAATATTACTGAATGTAGTTTATTGAATAATTTCGATAATTGTGCTTATTTCAGTTTTATGTGCCCGAAACCTCGCTCGAAAAGATCTATTTCGTAAGTTTGGTTAATTTTTAGTATGTATCTATATAATTTTTTAAAAATATTAATAGTTTTTTGTTGTTAAATTGTATTATCCAAAATATTAATTAGGAATAAAACAAATCTATTTCTTCAGCGTATCAGTAAGTTTTAAAAAATAATTGTTAAACATCTATTCCATATCAATTAATTTTGTTGGATCTATGATCTGAAGTGGATGAATTTCAAATTTGGTTGTTTTGTTACAAAGGGAATTCTTGTTACCTATTGTCTTCAAGATTTAAATTTTGTGTTCAATTTTTTTTAAATAAAACTTGTTTTGTTATTACAATATGTATATAACAGTACCATAAAGGTACCTTCAAAACCTGATTTCCACAACATGACAACTCTTCGCTTTGCCTTTTTTGTCGCTCTTGACTATTTACACTAACCGATTGACAAGGAAAAGAATATGTTTGATGCATGATATAGTACATCCGATTTTATCCGAGCACTGTTGGTAACAATATCTATATCAAACAACGAGATCAAGTATAATGCTAGTTCAAGAGAACCAAGACGGAAACAGATGCAATGCCGTACACTCGACAGTACACTGTATACAGAGACTTATAAATATGGAGCAATTGATATGAAGTGAAGTATTTTTTACGTCTATCGAGGAAGCCAAGTATTATAAACGCGCTCTGCCTTCACCTTACCTCACCGATTCACCTTATGTGATCGTTCGAAAGTAAATCATTGGAGAAGGTGACTCCTAATAAACGAATGCTTTTGCATTCGCATTTTTGATCGCCACACATACTAATTGAAATATCGTTGTCGGTCTTAAATGCTGAAACAATTAATAGCCGTGTTTTGGTAGAATTTTAATGGACCACAATTTGTACACCCCAATAGACAACTTTTTTTTAGGTTCTCGTTTACATTTATGGTGGCGTCTTTCCAGCCGGAATTTATTCGTTCATACACTTCATCCTTTAGTGAAGATTCATCCAAGATAGGAGAATGACTTGCTCATTGAACTATTGTCTGCAAAATTTTTTATTGGCAGTTTCAACAATTCGTTGATATTTTCTCGTTTTTCTATCTTCCTTTTCTTACGGCTCCCAAATCTTACGGCTTCGATTACTGATTAGTAAGGAAAAACCCGATTTTATTATGTATTCGACACCGTTATTGTTTCTCAGCAACAGAAAAGCAATATTCCTTATCTAGGATATTTCTTTAACAGTCTCAGAAATTCCAACGGTTGATCATAGAAATTTCCAGTACAAACACAGCGTCCAAAATAATGCACAAAACTTTTTATTTGCATTTAAAAATCACTTTACTTTTTTTTACACGATTTTAGAGCGTTTCATTTACAATTAACTCCTGTCTAAAGAAAACCTGTTTAAATAGTATTCTATCGGATCTAGAGGAATAGATTTTGTTATAACCGTAACAATATAAATTAATAGACTAGGGAAAAAACTTGAGGTACACCAGCGTTATTTAATTTAAACTCAGAAGAGAAGTCATCTATAGATAGAAAAAAAAAAAGTCATCTATAGACCAGACAGTTTGCGGAACGAAAGTCATACGAAACGACCTTATCGATCAAGTTGACATGGTAGATTTATTCAAAGGCTTTTGAAATTTCTAATGCAAAAACGTCCCACTATCCTTGTATAGTATGCTATTCCAACTATTTTTAAAATATGCTGTTGTTGAATTTTTGGTTCAAAAACCGTATTGGCTATCAGATATCAAATGGTTGTCTTTCAATTTGTAATTTTTTTGAGGACGGTTAAACATTAGCCAGCTGCCAGCACGAAAAGAAAAAAAATAAGATTTATACAAAATTTTATTTAAAACTGGATGCAAGCTCTTTTATTTAAACATCTTATTAGAATCATAGGTGGAATTTAGTCTAGTCCGGTAGTTTGTTGATGTTTATCAAGGTTAAAAGTTTCTACAATTTTTGGTTTGAAATAGAGTTCTTTTATACTAACTCCTGAATTACTGGAATTAAATAACCGAGTTTCATTTAACTACCCGACTAAAATTCTTTCAGAATAAAAAAATCGTTTGATAAAATTAGTTGGTTTTAAAATTTTTGATTGGTTTTATAATTTACTACAATACAATTTTAAAGACAATTATATAAGCTTAATATTTTCTTATTGCTTAGGCCTTCCAGATCCGTTTGCAAAAATAGCCGTCGATGGAACAGGTCAAGTATATTCAACAGAAATATGCAAAGCTTCATTAGATCCAAAATGGAATACACATTATGATTTGTATTTAAATCGGGGCGACGCCATTACTATAACAGTATGGAATCAAAAAAAAGCACAGAAAAAAAATGGAAGTGGTTTTTTAGGCTGTATCAGAATAATGGCAGCAATGGTCCAAAGACTTAAAGATACTGGATGTAAGTTGAATGATCAAATTTAAAATAAAATTATGTAGTGCAAAAACTTTATCCTTAATCTATGATAAATATACTACCTAGCTTCATTTTAAATTTTTAACTATTCCAGATCAACGTCTTGATTTAGTTAAATTATCTCCTAGTGATCAAGAACCAGTTCGTGGTCAAATTATTGTTTCACTAGTGTCTCGAGACGGTCCAAGTGGTCCCACCCCATTAGCAATTGTTGGTCCAACAGGAGATGTTAGAGGTCCAGATGAAGAAGAAAGTCTAATGGAAAATCTTCCAGATGGTTGGGAAGAGCGTAGAACATCAAATGGTAGAATTTATTATGTAAATCATGTAACAAAAACTACGCAATGGGATCGGCCGGTACAATCAACCGAAAATATTTTAAACGATGAAATTACTGATGTTCCACCAGGACCATCTCGATCCTCAACAGAAACTAACCTAATAAAGAATGATATTGATAATAGAAGACATTCAGCCGAAGTATTAATAAATTTAAAAAATATCAGTATCAGCCCAGCTCGTAGACAAAAACCTAACAAACGAGAAGAAATAGTTAATGGCGATAGTTCGGAATCAAGTACAAATGTTATCGGTTCCAATAACTCAAGCACAGCTATTCCAGCAAACTCAAGTGTGTCTGGGAAAAATGTTACAGAAATTTCATCACAGAGAAACTCGGTAGTTGTTAAAGAAAATCTTCCTAACTCCCAAGCTTTAACCACCGTTAATTTGGAAAATTGTTCTCGGCTTACTTCAGCTTTAACGAATAATAACATTTTATCGCCAATGTGTCTTTCTCCAACATCTAATAGCAATAACATAAATAATAATAATAGCCAAATATTAGGAAATGAAAGTAATGCGGCGAGTGTTGTTGAGATACCTCCCAGCGTCATTTTAACAAATCATGTTAGAGAAGGAAGTGGAATTTCTATTAGTTCCCATCATAGTGAAATTTTACCTTCACATTCGCGTCAACATTCGTTAAACGCACCACAAACCAATGGAAATGAAATGTCCTCTGTCGCAGCCACTAACATTGCAAATTCATCCGTCGGCACACCGACTACACCATCATCATCGACTTCGTATAATCGTGATAACGCAGCAAGTGCCCAGCGAACTAGGAGACCTTCTAGAAATCTTGAAGAACCATCGAGACGGAAAAGTAATAGGTCTGGACGCCAAACATCGTCCAACGCTATAACAAACGTATCTCGGTCGAATGGAGTCGGAACTAGGCCACATGTCGATTTGCCGTCAGGATATGGTAAGTTAAAATTTTTTACGTATTTTGAAAAAAGGTAGTTTTGTATAAAGATAAGGTACAAGTCAATGATGCAATAGACGGCTTGCGACACCGAGATTCAAGAGTTGATTCTCAGTTGTTGTAGTGCCGGTTGAGTGCTTCTTGTGGTGTTATACCCACAGTGGCGGTGCAACTCTTCCTCTATGTCCGTATCTAAATTCAAAAAATTTTTGGTAATATGGTACATGCGGTAATATGTTACATTCCTCGGTAAGCCATTAAATGGCAGTTCGCAATATTACGTTTTTTGGCTTTAGTTGAATACATTAACTTAAGATCTATTCTTTAACTTAATTTTGTAAAGAACCGTGACTAGAATATTGCACATGTAGTGATATCGTCGACCCTGTTAGCAATAAAGTTGCATTGTTTGACATCACTGGGTATTTGAATATATGTTCATTCGCGATGTGTTATGCTTCCAATACCATGAAGATGAGAGTTTAAAACCAGTGACAGCTCCTTCCTTATCCAAAATAAGTCATAGACTTGCACTCTTCTTCGAAATTATTGTGATGGTGCTTGATCGAAACTATGTTTTGAATACCTCTGAGGCTATCTTGAGAAACTGGTCTTAATTTTGTTACGATTCGATATGTCCAACAAATTTTTAAACAAATGTCGGTGATCGAAATTTAACATCAAATCTTGATTCCTTACAACACCGCCACACTGATCTCGCTGTTTTTTTATAAATACCAGCAGTGCTCGGATAAAATCAGATCCATCATGCCTCAACCATATTCATTTCCCCGTTTAACTCGTCAATCGGTTTGTGCAAACAGTCAAACTGTTGAGATCACTCACCATCATAGTGACAGAATGCAGAGGGATTTCGTTTTTCGTACATCGTACAAATGGAATGCTTTGCTCGAATCAATAGTCTCGAGGGCGTTCAATCCACAAAAAATTAAAAAGGCGTTCATCAAAACCTCAGAACGCATGTTGTTGTGGGACCTTGTTTTTTAAAGGTATCTAGGGTTGTTGTGACACATATTGTAATTCCTATAACACAACACTTTATTTAAAAAAAAAATGGTCGTAGAAAAATATTGATGACGACAAATAAAACACTCACAAATACTGTTAAGTTTAAAAAGTGTTAAGTATTATAGCATTATTTAAGAAAACAAAATTTTTCAAAATTTTTCAATTTTTCAAATAGACATTTATTTTTTTTGACAGAGATGAGAACTACGCAACAAGGTCAGGTATATTTCTATCATATTCCGACTGGAATATCAACATGGCACGATCCAAGAATTCCTAGAGACTTTGACACTCAAAATATAACTCTAGATGCTTTAGGTCCATTACCACCTGGATGGGAACAACGGAAAACTACGTCGGGAAGAGTAAATATTATATTGCTTAATGTTATTTCCACAAATAACTGTTTTTCTTCTCTAACAGGTATACTTTGTCGATCATAATAATAGAACAACACAATTCACTGATCCACGTTTAAATGGTCAAATTTTAAACATAATACGAAGACAATGCCAAATTCAAAATGGGAATCACACTACATCACCTGCAGCATGTCCTGGATCGGAACCTCAAGTTTCGGTAGCAGTTACCTCACCACGAATACCTGCATCTAGTTCCAACACAAATGCAAGCACAACTTCTAATACGAATAATTATATAACAAATTATATTTCTTCAATTACGTCGCCACGTTCAGAAACTCAACCGGCTGTTGCCCGTCTCGCAGATTTACCTCAAGGTTTGCTAGATGGTGCTGAGTTATTACCTAAATATCGTCGAGATTTAGTTGGGAAAATGAGAGCGCTACGGGCTGAACTACAAACGTTTCAACCACAATCTGGCCATTGTCGTTTAGAAGTATCTCGTAATGAAATTTTTGAAGAGAGTTATAGACTGATTATGAAAATGCGACCAAAAGATATGCGAAAACGTTTGATGGTAAAGTTCCGTGGTGAAGAAGGTTTGGATTACGGCGGGGTTGCGAGAGAATGGTTACATTTATTATCTCGAGAAATGTTGAATCCACAATATGGCTTATTTCAATATAGTCGTGATGATAACTACACGTTACAAATAAACCCAGATTCAGGTGTTAATCCTGAACATTTGTCCTACTTCCATTTTGTTGGGAGAATTTTAGGTATAGCTGTATTTCATGGCCATTGTTTGGATGGTGGATTTACAACACCATTTTACAAACAATTGTTAAATAAACCAATTACACTTACCGATATCGAAGGTGTTGATCCTGAATTGCATAGAAGTTTGACATGGATGCTGTAAGTATTATATTCAATATAAAATTTATTTAGTTGTTTTATACCAGTTTTTTCATTCAGCGAAAACACCATAAATGGAATAATAGATTCCACTTTCAGTGTCGAAAATAATAGTTTTGGTGTGTTGAAAGTACACGAATTAAAATCAAATGGGGCAAACGTACCCGTAACCGAAGAAAATAAAAGAGAATATGTTAAATTGTATGTAAATTATCGATTTATGCGTGGAATAGAACAACAATTTTTAGCTTTACAAAAGGGTAATGCTTATTAATGCAATATTATTGTATTATAATTTTAAATTAAAATTTTTTTTAGGGTTCTGTGAATTAATTCCAAGCCATTGCCTTCGTCCATTCGATGAACGAGAATTAGAATTGGTAATAGGTGGTATTAGTAGTATCGATGTAAATGATTGGAAGACACACACACGACTGAAACATTGCACTGTCGAGACACAACAGGTAAAATGGTTTTGGCAAGTTGTTGAATCTTACTCTTCAGAAATGCGAGCTAGGTTATTACAGTTTGTAACTGGGTCATCACGTGTACCGCTCCAAGGCTTTCGTGCGTTGCAGGGTTCCACGGGTGCCGTTGGACCTAGATTATTTACAATTCATTTAACAGCAGATGTTCCAACTCAAAATTTACCAAAAGCTCATACTTGTTTCAATAGAATTGATTTACCACCATATGATAATTTTCAATTGCTGTATGACAAATTAACACAAGCGGTTGAAGAAACATGTGGGTTCGCTGTTGAATAAATCAGCAAACAACTAGAAAACAATTTGACAATAAAATTTAAATTAATTTGTTATAATGTTATGTTTGGTTACATGCTACAGAAAAGTTACATGCTACAGAAAAGTAGTATTAATTTTACAATATATATATTATACATATATAATACGGTAATATTTTTAAAATTTTCATTACTCCAAAAATATTATTTTCTTTCCATTGCAAAGAAATTTTAAAAAGACTGTGATTTACTTCTAAATGCAAAAAAGTTTTAGTATTTCAAAAATTCATTTCTCTGCCAAGCAATTTGTTATTACCATTTAAACATAAATGGAAATATGTCTGAAAACTAAGAATTATTTGTTGTGACATTTCGTTATTGCTATTATTTTTCTTAATTTTAATATCGGGCATTTGAATATCATACAATTTATTTTAAATATTCCGAAATAAGATCGATATCGTTATAAATTTAAAGGGTTTAAAACGCTGTTCACATCACTCCTTTTACCTTTATTCCACTCCTTTTCAGTGCGAGTAACTTAAAAAATATAACATTCACGAAAACAGGAGTGTTCGTACTTACTCCTAAATCGAAATAAACATTTTCTTTCTCATACGCTTAATTCTTGCTTTCCTTCGTTCTAAAAATAAAAATAAATTATTTATCTGAATGTTTTGTTTAATTATACAAGTATTGTTATAAAAATAAATGAAAAAGATGACGAAAAGTAATAATTTTCTACTTCAGCATACGGAATGAAAAAAATAAAAATAAAATCGTCACCAAAGGAGTGAAATTAAAAATATAAAAATTTTGCTCTTATGAGTAAGAACGAAATAAAAAAAATTTTACTTGTGAATAATATTTAAAGAAGTGCTCTCACATAAAAAGTGCTGTTTGCATTGTTAAACAATATATAATAAACAGTGCACTCAAGGTCTGAAATGTACTGTGATAATTGATAATTTTCTATTCAGTTTAAGATAATTCTGAGTTTTTAAACCTACTGTGTTGTTTCTAAATTTTAAGGAGGAACAAGTAATTTTTGCACAAACAAAACATTTGTTACATAAATTGTCAATTTTCTGTTTTTGTTTTATAATTATAATTTGAAATCTCATAACAATTCATTTGATTATTCAATGTTTAACGAATCGCTTGGATCAAACAATATACACAACCAAACTGGTCAAATACTTTAGTCAGGTATGTTCGGGTTTAATTTACTGTGCAATAAACAGTTTTAGTAAATTCAAAATCTTTTATATATATTTGTCCAACAGTTATACCGCAAATTGTATAATCCTAAAGTTTTATTAATTCGAAATATCATCGTTTCATTACAAATGCTAATTAACTTTAACAGTGTTCTATGAAATTATCGAAGGTAAAGATCATTAGTAAGAACGAGGTGGAGAAGAAATATATGAGATTGTCATTAATTTATTAGAATAAGTTTTGGTTTACTAATTGGTAATACAATCCTAGATGTTAGTTCGTTTTAAAGATTGGTCGATCGGTTTGAAAATATTTTTCTTTAAAAATTATTTTTAAATATTCTTTCTTATTTGGCAGAGAACCAAATTCTTTAAATTACGTACTCTGTAATTAATTTTTAAAAATTAAAATTGTTTAACAATTTCAAACCGGCCATAAAATTTAACCCGTCCAATATTACAATTTCCAGTGTAGAGTACTTTATTGAGAAACAACGCTTTCCATATTCCCATATATGTTTACGTTAAGTTTTACAAGCCGGGACTTCTTTCCCTCGTTAAGTGAGGCATTTGTTACAATTTGTTTCACTCGTTATGCAAATTACTCGTTATGAGAGGTGTCTATTAAGCGAGGTTCAACTTTCTACACATTTTGAAAGATATTATGCTTTCATTTTCTGTACTATATAAAAAAGTAAAATCGAGTTTTTATATACTACACAAGATGAAAGCATAGCTTTCGGAATGCTTATGTAGTAAAAATAAGACTCAGCATACAAGACTAGGGAACATTTTCTTTCATTATTGAAAATTAAAACATGTTTTTCAGTAAATTAAAAAAAAATGCAAAATGTCGTGTTTCAAGTTTTATGATTCGGTTGATGACCAGACTTAAAATACTACACAGTTTTATATTTTAAGCAAGAAAAAAGACCGATAAGAATCTCTAGGTAGCTTTTACTTATTTTAAAAGAGCATGTAGACAACCAAACTTATTTGACAAGCAAAGTTAATGCGTGTCCAGGTTTTATGAAACGAGATCGAAGACATTAGCAAAATGCAAAGTAGCCAGTAGCAAAATAAAAAAATGAATTGATAAATATTTTGTGTCACGATCAAAATATTGAATAGAATGGTTTGTGGTT
Organism: Diogma glabrata; assembly: GCA_963693315.1. Taxonomy (NCBI): domain Eukaryota; kingdom Metazoa; phylum Arthropoda; class Insecta; order Diptera; family Cylindrotomidae; genus Diogma; species Diogma glabrata. The sequence goes on along the minus strand of OY856187.1, from coordinate 8,179,843 downwards.
GGCCAAAAATTGCATGCTCGTGAACGATAAATCATTCTATCCAATATTCTATTTTTGGTAAAATGTTTGATCGCTCTATGTCCCTATACATCTGACGAAATTTGAACATACATTTATTGTAATAAAAGTAATTTTGCTTAACAATATTGAAATGTAAAAAACCATGTCATTGTCCAATATTGATTTAAATTGTCGGTTGTCGTACACATTTTGTTTGATTTTAGTTACCGTAAAAGTTTAGGAACACAATTATTAAATGGTTGCTTAGAAACTGATATTATTTTCTATAAGAATTGTTAATGTAATTAAATTAGTAATCGATTTTATAGAAATGAAAAACATAATTAGTTAATGCACATATTATTTTATCGATTATAATTTCACGTATTTTAAATAGCTATAAAATCAAACCACAAGTTTTTATGTGTATTGATGATACTAGTACCAGAGCAAGAAGAACTTGCGTTCTTATGTAATTAAAAATTTAATATTATATTTTAAATGAACTTTCCATGGTTATTTTTTTTTAAATCTTGCAGAGTATCTGGCAAGAACTAGTTTTTTTTTGTAATGTAAATACTATATACTTTATTGTTTAATTAGTAATAATTTATAAAACAAATATTATATTGTTATTGAAAAAGATTTCAAATTTTGGTTTAAAAGTCATAAATTATTATAAACTATAATAAACATTTATTTTATAAATAAAACATAAATAAATAATGTCGATGAAACGAAATTTAAAACAAAAAAGGTTTGTTATGTCTCATTAAGGAGACTGCGTTCACGAATATGCCACTAAAGGCCGGTTGTACAATAATAGTTTAGCTAAAGCTTAGTAGAACCCGATAGGAGCTTAGGTTAGGTTAGTTTCTTGAACCGCACTTGAACCAACAAAATTGGGCGCTCAACTTGAACCATGGCTTAAGCTCATACTCGCGACTAAACCGCAATCGTTCAACGCGTAACTGAACAGAATATCAGGTTTAGCATAATTTCAACTTAAACCTCGGCTGAACTGCAATTGTACAACCGGCCCTTAATGGATTTTTAATAACTAGTTTTGTTCCTGCAAATTTTTAAAAGAATTGTTTTACTTAGGTCTCACAATCGACGGAAACTAGAAAACCGCTGAAAAGCAAATTTGCATATTTATTGCTTAAATGAAAAGTTTTAAGTGATAATGAGCAGTAGTACATTGAATGTGTAGAAATCTTGATGGTCGGCATCTTTATGTGAGACCAGAAGTTTGATTATTGTATTATAAGTGTGTCAAAAGAATGATATTCATACATTTTGATATCCAATTTTTTGACGAACATAAAATGGAACACATATTGAATTAGAAACTTTAGAAATGATATATGGTTCCAACCAGCTCCAGCTACTCCCAACTAATAGGAACAGTTGAAAAATATCAGATTGTTGCAAATCAAATATTTATTTTTACAACAGTTGAAATAAATGAAAAGATGCCTTTATGCTAAACAGAAAAGTTTTTTGAGTGTATCGCGTTTTGGTCACTGATGTCTTAAGCCGGGCATTCACATACAACGGAAACAGAAACAGAAACCGAATTTCATACAAATTTTACAGATAAAAATTCGGTTTCTGTAAAATTTGTATGAAATTCGGTTTCGGTTTCTGTTTCCGTTGTATGTGGTTTCAAGCCTTTATAGGTGCAGTTAGCAAATTTCAGGATGTTGCAGACTAAATGTCGTTTTTTTCGAACAATTAACTTTCAAAAAGAAGCATTTACGCTAAATGGAGAAGTTTTCTAGACTAATAGGGACAGTTAAGTTGGAAAATATAAGCTCGTGTCAGTTGTCATTATTAAAATTAAGCGTTTATCATGATAAAGATGTATACGATGTTTTTTGAACTAATAGAAAATATTAGGTATGGGTAGCTCGTATGCCGTTTTTCCTTTAGAAAAGATGAACTCTAAATACAGAGATTTTTGAGATTTAACTCTTACAAACGAACTTGATTCCTTGCAACATAGACGAAATTGTTGATCTGACAATTTTTTAAAAGTACATTATAGAACGGCCTTCGTAAAGTTGATTTTACCTGAGTTTGCAAAACTCGCGCGCAACATCAAAGCAGTCGTAACAGCTCATCCTTTTATAATTCAAATGATAAGGTGTAGAACTGTCGCTATCCAACGTGATTTTTTCAACAAAGTTTTTGATCTCTGGAATGCCTTACCTGCATGAGTATTCCCTGACAATTTTAAAACCATCGTCAATATATTCATAAAAGAAACTTGATTTATAATCACTTATATTCTCAAACCCTAGTTAGCATGGTATCTTCGAATGTTCAGAGACGTTAATTTATAGTTCCTTATAATTAACGCTAAAGATGCCTAACTTTGAATAAAAACAAATAGCGTTATATAATTTATGGTTATAATTTTTTGATAACGCATTTTTGTCGGACAAGGTTACCCTTGTGTTCTAAACTAAATTTCCAACCCCCATAGTTAAAACAAAAATTTACAAGATCCCGGGCAATCGGCATTTTTCGGAGCTTGCCGAAAGCAAAAGCGACCGATTTGAAAAAAATCGCAGAACAAATGTTTTCGGGCTCGTCAAGGACAGGCGCATCACGAAGTATAAAATATGTGGTAATCACAAAATTATGTAGGTGAAGGCCCAAGGACTAATTGTTTCGTATTTATTTAGTAAAACATTTCTAAACAGAAATTCCAAAGACCTTGACATCAAAAATTTACAAATCAACCAAAAATGATATCGTCATGCTTCTATCCTTAAGGATTCGGTTTATTAACTATTCTCCCTCTCTTAATTATTCTGAACAAAGTTTAGATCATTTATTTAAATAAATACAAGTTTATAACCAAACAATTTTAATCAATATTCTTTATTTATATTTCTTTACATAATTTTTAAATTATTCTTTTTTACTGCGGTTTCTATTTTTAACATTAGCTGTTTCGTAGAAGTTACTTCCAACTTTCTTGCGTTTTTGTGCACGTTCTACAGCTCGTTTTTCTTTTGCTGTTAATTTGCGGTCAGTTTTCATAGGTTTAATATCTTCAACAATAAATCTTCCAATCGATGTCTGTTCGCCTTCAGCTTCTTTTTGTTTTTCGCTTCGAGATTTTTTATGAACGATTTTCCCCTTCTTCTCGTCATATTCGTCTTCCGAATAAAAATCACTAATTCCTGACGAATCTGTGTCATTATCCATTATATTTTCTTTCTGTTTCTTTTTTCGTTCTAATTTTTCTTTCTTTTGTTTTTCTAGTAATTCAATATTTGTTTGATCTAATTCTTTAATATCTGCTGATTCAAATTCTAAATTAACTTTGATTTTACGAAAATCTTGTACTTGTTGCAGGTCAAGTGTTTGTTTAGGGTTATCTTTGCTTTTTTCAGTTTCATTTAAATTATTCGTAGTCACATCAAAACCAGGCGGAATTGTATAAAATGGAATTTTTCCACGTTGCCAATCATTTAATATCATCTTTGCTACACTGGATATATCTGGTTCACCTCCTTTCAATAATTTTCCTGATTTCTTAGCAACTGCCTCCAGAAAATCTGTGTGAGATGTCCAGTTTTCATCAACTCTATATGTTTTTTTAATATATTCCGGCCGCACACGCTTTAATACCTCTGCAACATAATCTTCCGGACCATTTACTAGCTCAACACGAACAACCCCTTTTAACACTTTTTCAGTGTCAGTTTCCGCAGAAGGATAGACCACACCCGGACAATCGATTAAGAATATACGTTTCATTAAAGTAATATACTGCCAAACTTTAGTTTCTCCGGCAATTGGAGCTACATTACAAACCTTCTTTGAACGTAAAGTATTAATTACACTAGATTTGCCGACATTGGGATAACCAATAAACCCAACAGAAATTTGTTTTTTATCTATATGTAATTTACCAATTTGACGTAATAAATTAATTAACGATCCTTTACCAAAAGGATGTGTCATTGATGCATGGAAAGCGATTGTTGGATACTCAGCACTTAAAAGTGCCACCCATTTCTGTGTCACCCAAGTTGGAACTAAATCAACTTTGTTTAAAATAAAAAATAAATGTTTATGCTGTTTTTCTTTTCGTAAAAATTCTTCAATGTATTTTGAACGAGTTCCCATAGGATCTCGAGCATCAAGTACTTGTAATAAAACGTCAGACGAATCCACAACTTTATGCAACTCATTCCAGATACGTTTGCTCTGTCCAGCGGCAAACACCCAATCACGTACAGCATCTCGTTCTCCAGTATCTTCACGGACCAAATCATAATCTTTAGATTCATCGTATTTATCAGCTTGTTCATCAATTGTTTTATACATATCTTCCAAATCCCGTACTTTTAAGCTAGGTCTTTTCCTCTGTTTTTTAGGACCGAAAACTGACTCAAATTTCTCAGTCTCTAATAGATGAACACGACTAAATTTCGCCTTTTCATTTAATAATGTTATTGGTAGATTGGTAGGTCTCATTACAACTTGATACGGATCTTTGATTGCTTTTCCAATTTCTTCTTGGAATTTTTGCAATGCGTTTTGCGAGATTACTCTAGAATTACTGAACCATTTCTGACTTGGTTCAACTCTAGCAATTGCTCCAGATTTATTCCAACTTTGAAATGGTGCTGGTGTTATTATTTTACCTTTTTTATCCCTTTTTGCTTTAAAATTACGGTACATCTGCAATCTTTTAATTGTACTCTTAGTCCTCGGCTTAGCAACACCTTTTAACCCATCTTTTGGTCGTTCTGCATTCATAGAATGGTTCGATTTATTGAAGCCCTGTTTTCTTGGCGGCCCAGAAGTGGAACTTACTTTCGGCATTTTTACTTACACTTTTTATTTAAACAGAAATATAAAATATTTTAACACGTGAAAATCAACATGAATTGACATTTGTCAATTACAATATATCGATGAAGTAATTCATATAGGCAGTCATTGAAGACCAAAATATAAAGGTAGTCTGCACTGCACGTATACAAAAAAAAACGTTTGCTAGTAGGGTTCTTCGTTTGATGATAAAAAATATCACGATATTTTAAGTCAAATTTTTTGCTGCTATATTCATGTTAAACACTCAATATTGTCGGAGGTGGACGGAGTGACGTGATAAATATGAAACAGGTATAGAAGTATTTTTTTTACCAACGAATACCGAATTTTTTTATCAGTGTCGTTGTGCGCATATTCATATGCGTATGTGCGCATATTCAGAGTCTCATGTCGCGTTCTTTGGCTTGATCGAAAAAAGATTTATTTATTTACTTGCCAAACAAGAGCATAACATAAATCAATCAACTTTTGTAAATGTAGTAGTAAATTGTTTTGACTTTTTGTTCTGTCAGTTGATATGTTTGGTTATATGCTTACATTTGAACATGATAGATTTTACGTTTAATCATTTTATTTGTAATATCTTTATTATTAATTAGTAATTCAAATAATAATAATGTTACGATTACAGAAAAATCCAGACGATTACAATCACTTCCAGACAAATCAAATCACAACAAAACACAACAACGAAGTGAAATGAAAGTGAAGTGTTGTATTCATGTGTTGTTGTTGTATTTCTTAGAACTTGGGTCAACATAAATTTTCTTTATGAATCAAATCATCATAACGTAAAATAATCGAATATTCTAGTGTTTTCTCAAGGTTTCTGAAAAGTTACCTCGAATTTTCTAGAAGTTTTGCAGAATCGTATATAAGCAATTTGCCTCTCGTAGAATGAAATTAGATTTATTTTAAACCTGCGATAGTGAAGTTAAAATTATAAAAGTGATTTTTAAATTAGTTTTTGTGAATAAAGTTTTAAGTGTTATTGAGAAAAAATATTTTGTGTATTATTTTGAACGTTGGGAATTGGAAATTTCTACAATAAACCGTTGGAGTTTCGAAGCTGTTGGAAGAATATTCTAGCTACGAATATTGTTCGCTGTATTGTTTTCCTGTTATTGTGGAACAATGAAGGAGTTGAATACTTAATAAAACCTGGAGTTTGTGTATATCTGCTTGTATATATCTGCTATCGTGTTTTTGTGACAGAGATGCCCAGTTTCTTTTGTACTGTTTAGTGTTGAAATTTAAGCCTGGCCGAATTTCAGTATCTATACCTGCAATGTCAAAGGGTAAGTCTTTGTCTCAACAAAATGGCCGCGGAGTGAACCAACAGCTTAGCATTGACATCACCAATATAAGAGGTCTCAATTCGAATCGAAACGTGGTTCATCACTACATCGAAAAAAATAAACCTGACATATTGTTTCTCACCGAAACAATTGTTAGTGGCAAAGCATCGAAATTGGATCCCGATAAATACCGTATACCTAGTTACGAATTGGAACATTCCTTTTATAACAAGCATGGTGTCTGTGTATTTGTTCAAGATTCACTTTCATGTATGAGAATTAAGGCCTACGAGTTGAACTCTAAGCACCATAATTCTATAGCACTGAAGATCTCAGGTGTTGATGAAACTATGTTTATAATAGGATTATACAGATCCCCAAATTCTCTCCCAGGATGTCCCTTTTTCGATCAAATATCGGCTAATCTAGACAGGATTACCACGGACTAACCCAAAGCAAGACTGGCCATTCTTGGAGACTTTAATATTCATAATAAAGAATGGCTTAAGTATTCATCGCGCACTGACGACGTAGGAAGACAAGCCGAACTGATACTCGCAGATTATCATGGTTTGACGCAAATGATAGAGTGTCCCACTTAAATCGCAGACAATTCACATCATAACAATAACTTGCTGGATCTGTTTCTGACAAAGAACCAGATACTACGAAGACAAAAGTTGAACAACCCCTCGGAACATCGGACCATTTACTAATATCAGCAATAGTGCAATTTACATCTCCGACACAAATTAAAGCAAATTCTCGTCGTGTTTGGAACTATAAACGCGCCAACTGGGAGGGACTGAGAAACTTTTATGATGAAACACCTTGGAAAACTATTTGTTGTATTGTTCAAGATCCTAGCACATCAGCAATAAGAATGTCTGAAATCATAAAAGACGGGATGCGGCGGTTTATTCCAAATCGATTAATCACTTCTAAAACTGAGCCTTGGTTCACGCGGGATGTTGATGAGGCAGTGAGGAATAAACGCAAAGCATTTAAGACGTATAACGCTAATAAAACACCTGAAACCCATAGCGCCTATAAGAAAGCCAGAAATATTAGTAAATTCAAAATATACCTGGACAAAGAAGCGTTTATCCAGAAGAAAGCAAAGAAATTCGCCGAGCACCCATCTGGCTCACGTAGTTTCTTTCAGGCAGTTAAATCAGTCCAGAGCAATTTCACTCGATCCTCTATTCCAACCTTAGTTCTGAATGACATTCCCGTGAGCGACTTGAAAGAGAAGGTGGATCTTTTGGGTCGTATTTTCGAAGAAAACTCAAACATAGTTGAACCTCCCCATTCTCCTACACTCATTCCCCCAGTTGTAACGAAAATGAAATCAATTATTTTTCGTTGCAATATTGTACGGAAAATGCTTCTTTCTATCAATATCAACAAATCTGCTGGCCCCGATGGTATTCCACCCCTCATTCTTAAAAACTTTGCTAGGCAACTATCTCCAATTTTAACAAAAATTTTCTATTTATCTTATAAAACCGGAATATTTCCCGATTCTTGGAAGCTGACCAGCGTTCAACACATATCAAAGAAAGGCAGTAAGATAGACCCTAACAATTATAGACCAATTGCAATTCTGTCTGTTTTAGCTTAAATATTTGAAAAATATGTTAACTACAATTTGATAGATTATTTGGAAGTGTCGCGAATTATTGATGATAAATAGTATGGTTTTCGTAGAAGTCATGCAACAGGTGATCTGTTAGCCTACGTATCCCATCTCTGGAACAAATCGCTGGAAAACCGTATTTCACTTGACATTTCTAAAGCATTTGATAAAGTGTGACATAAAAATCTCATAGCTAAATTAAAATCTTATGGCATAGACCATCTTACTGTCTCATGGATTCATAGTTTTCTTACAGGTCGCCAATTTCATGTTAATTTAGATGGTATCACATTCCAATATTTTCACAACCAATGCTGGGGTTCCCCAAGGTTCTGCACTCTCACCAACCTTGTTTCTTCTATACATTAATGACTTACTTATTTCCACAGTGCATCCATAGTTTTGCTGATGACAGCACATTGCATACATCACATGCATCTCCTAAATTTCGATCTCATACTGCAGTTACCACTGATAGAAAGCTGCTAATTGATTCTATCAACAAAGATCTGGCGCGTATAATGGAATGGGGAGATCGTAATCTTGATTCATTTAATCCAACCAAAACCAAACTATGCCGTCTTTCACGAATAGAGCGACATAAAAATTTCTCTATTAAAATAAACCATGAGGAATTTCGTGAGGTTGAATCAGTTAGACTTCTTGGAGTTGATATTCAAAATAACCTGAAACGGAATAAACATGCAGTGTTCAACCTCGCTAAATCTGCAATGCAAAAATGAGGATTCTTGAGTCGATGTAAAAAGTATTTCAATCCCGAGCAAACTTTGCTAATCTTCAAGTCCTTTATTCGTCCATGTATGGAGTACTGCTGTCATGTTTGAGGAGGAGGTTGTCAGTCAACAATAAAATGTCTCGACTCTGTACAGAGAAAAGCAATACGGTTGATTGGTAATACCGAACTAACGGACCAGCTTGATTCAGACCAGCACAGAAGAAATGTGGCTGAATTGTCAATCTACAATAAATATAACTTTAGTGAATTCTCCTCTAAGGAAATTCAAAATATCCTTCCATCGTGTGCGCAGTATAATCGACAAACAAGAGCTGCCGAGCTATCCCATCCATTTGTTGTACAAATACCTCGTTGTAGAACTGTGTCCTTTCAGAACGACTATTTTAATAGAGTGGCCAAACTGTGGAACTCAATGCCTTCCTTTGTATTTCCCGATGAATTTTCCCCTCAGACATTTAAAGAAAATGTCCATCATCACTTAAAACAATTAGTATAGTTATCCCGATATCCCCATTCCTTCCATTTTCCTAATCTCCTTCCTTTATAGTTGATATGGTATCTTCGGATATTCAAAGAGTCTAAATAATGAATATTTCATATTTAGTGTGCTAAACATGTCTAACTAATTAATAAAAAAAAAAATTTGTAAAATCTACCAAAACATCTAGATTTTTAAATCTTGAACTAGATAAAAAAAATCAATCTTTTTTGCCAAAGAACACAAAAAGGCCGTTTTAAGCAAATATTTCTGATCTGACAGCTAATTTTTTTGATCTCAGATCAAACGCGACTGACGCGACGTCAGATTAAAATATATTAAAAAAAAGCTTAATTGAAAAGAACAAAAAAACGCATAAAATTAATAAATTACTATTGAAATTCTTCAGGATATTCGTGACGTTGTTATGATATAACGTTGATATCATAGTAATATAAAAGTTTTTTTGTGACGAATGCTTTTTCTTGAAAAAACAAAATATAATAAAAAAAGACCCGTCAGTTAATTATTGCTCACTACTTACCCACTATACTATAGCCTGCTATGAAGCAATAACTAACTATCAGTGAGTAACTATACGCAAAATTTTTCAAACTATATACAATTTGAATGGATATACCTCTAGTGAAATTTAACGAAATCATAATAAGGTCATATTTACATCCAAATTATGACATCATATCAAAGTCAAATTTAAGATCAGTGATGATACCAGGTTATAATCATGACTAGTGTTAGTTTTATGTCAATTTACGTAACAACTACATCACATATATATGTGTCGCGTTCTTTTTCTCGACAATGTTAACAATTGTTAACTTTCGTCGTTCTTTAATTCAATAATTTTAACAATGTGTAACAAAATGACGTCGTTCCTAAATTCAATGTTAAACTGTCTGAATTCAAGGTAAAACCCAAGATATTTACCCTTGAATTCACAAAAACGTCGTCACCCCCTCTACGTCAGAAACCACCGAACTACTTCCCACAACTAATCTGTATCTGGGATCGAGTTATCAATGATGACCAACGCCAGGGTCGATGATCAATTTCAATACTCATGAAGTTCCTAGGAACTATCAGTGAGTACCGAAATCGATCATCCATCCATCTAACGTCAGCACCATTGAACCCTCGATACAACCAAGTAAAATATGACACTGAAGATGTGAACCCCAGAGACGACAACCAGCCAGAGGAACTACCCTACCTAACGAAAAGACATCATTCCCTGATGTCTTTCGCGTGATGTACTCCAAGATTCTTACCGCTCATATCTATGCACTCATAGAGTACATTTCCAATCTTAGTCTTAATCATTGCAGGTAAGAACTTTGGAGCCAATTTTGCCGAGAATTTTTCGGTAGCGTCACTCAAATGATGTTGCCGTACAAACACACGTTGTTGTGGTTGAAAAGTCCGTAGTTTAGATCGCAGGTTGTACTGATGTTGCGATTTCTTGAAAGCTGCTTTTAAATTTTCCTGAACCCGGTTCCTGAGCATAGTCAAATGATCAGAGCGTTCTAATTCCTCACCAGCATCTTCACCAAGATGGTAAGGTACCAGCATCTTCACCAAGATGGTACAATTGGTAAGTATTTCCATCCGATATTGGATGTTGACCAAATAATAAATAGTACGGTGAGTACTTGGTAGCTGAATGTACTGCAGCCCGCAGTGCATACACGATTTCACCAATTTGTGAGTCCCACTTGGTATGTTGACCTTTTATGAACGCTCGAATTGCTGCTAAAACTGACCTATTGACCCGCTCTGACGCGTTACTTTGAGGACTATAGACACCGGTCCTAATGTGTTTAATGCCGAAATCTGACAAAAGACTTTGAAAGTTCCTACTAGTGAACTGTTTGCCATTGTCACTGTGCAGAAACTCTGGTACCCCATATGTAAGAAACACTTCGTTCCTTAGAAAAGCATTTACCTTCGGTGAAGTTGCGTTTCTAAGTGGTTTCAGTAGTACAAACTTCGTAGCATGATCCAGAACTATCAATAACACCGTATTCCCAAGTGTAGAACGAGGGTACGGTCCCAAAAAATCTATGTAGACTCTCTGCCATGGACGTGCTGTTTCGAATTGATATTGCATCGGAGGACGCAATATCTGATTCGTGGCTTTTGTTTGTTTACATGTGTCGCAGGACACAACATAGTTGTGTACCTGTGACGCCATGCCCGGCCAATAATAAAGACGTCGAAGTAATTCTAAAGTCTTTTTAACACCTCCATGAGCAGCAGTACTATCATCATGATGTTTCTGAATCATGTTGGAAGTCATCGGTTTTGGTACCCAGAGTTTCCACACAGGAACATCGTTGGGTATTGCATCAGGTCTTGGCTCAATACGTATGTATAGCTTATCATCCACGACTTTAACTGAAGGAAAGTCCTTTGGTGATGATTGAACTTTAGCTATCATATCCGTATATTCCTTGTGCCGATAACCTTCATTGTCGATTTTAATGTCGTTAATGTGATGTGATAATGCTTCCGTCAATTCCTCGTGTGTATCGTCATAAAGACGAGATAGAGCATCAGGGACTATATTTTGGGTACCTTTTTGGTGGATAATGGTAAAATCCATATGTTGGAGTTTTAGGCTCCACCTAGCCAGACGACCACTCAAGTCTTTCTGTGACATAAGCCACTTCAGAGTTGAGTGATCAGTCACAATTGTAAATCGGTGACCTTCAACATAGCCCCTGAATTTCTTCACACTCAGAATTGCCGCAAGACATTCCAGCTCAGAAACCGAATAGTTTCGTTGAGCTTTATTAAGTTTCTTCGACATGAAGGCTATCGGACACTCTTGTCCGTCAGTATCAACCTGATACAACACACTACCTATCCCTGTCAGACTCGCATCGCATCTAATAAAGAACTCTTTATTATAATCAGGGTTAATTAATACTGGTGCTGTAGTCAGCAATCGTTTTAAATTTTCGAAAGCAGCTTGCGCTTCCAATGTCCATTTCAATTTCCCAGAACTTTTCTTTAATAAATCCGTTATCGGTGATACCACGCTTGCGTAGTTTGGTATGAAACGTTGGTACCAACCGGCCATTCCTAATAGTCTACGTATTTGTTTTACTGTAGATGGAGCTGGGTACTCTGCTACAGCTCTTACCTTGTCAGGGTCTGTTCGAAGACCATCTTCACCAACCAAAAATCCCAAGTATTTCACCTCTCTCAGAACAAATTTACTTTTCTTGAGGTTTATGGTTAACCCAGCCGCTCTTAACAATGAAGAGACTTTGGACAGCAATTCCATATGTTCCTGGAACGTGGAAGAGACTACCAATAGATCATCTAAATAAACAAAGACATTTTCGTGATATTGATGTGGTATCACTTTGTGCATTAGCCGACACATTGTCTGGGGAGCATTGCACAATCCAAAGGGCATAACCCGGAATTGATACAATGGACGACCAGGCACTGTGAAGGCTGTCTTGTCTCTAGATGCTTCTGCCAGAGGAATCTGCCAGAAAGCATCTTTGAGATCAATACTGGAAATGTACTTTGTGCTATTTAGACGACCTAGTAAGCCATCAATCAAGGGAAGTGGGTAAGCGTCCTTTTTAGTTAGTGAATTGACACGACGGCTATCAATACATAATCTGTTTTTACCAGATTCGTTTTGTACCAAAACCACTGGCGAGCACCATGAACTGTTAGACTCTTCGATCACGCCCATTTGAAGCATTCGGTCGAGTTCGGCATAAACCTTTAGTTGAACAGCCGGCGATGTGGGATAGTGCCTCTGTTTAACAGGTGCACTATCACCAACATCGATGACATGTTCAACCAAAGAAGTCTTTCCGAGCCCAGACACTTCAAATGACGGGAAAGAATCCTTGATCATATCCAGTTCATGTTGCTGATCAGTGGTGAGGTTGTGTGTATTTAAAGTTATTGGCTCTGTACGAGTCAGTTCACTAACAAAAGAAGGAACAATACCAAATTTCTCCCAGAAATCTATGCCCAGGTAGAGCTCTTCTCGTAATCCAGGGACTATATGGAACCGCATTGGTTTAGTGGAGCCATTCACAGTTATTGGAATTTCAATGTAACCTAAAATTTTAGTTGCAGTACCATCCGCCGTACGAATACACGAAGTGTACTTACGGTAGGTTGTACCTGATGATTCCAATAATTCCAAGGAATTTCTTCCAAGTATTGTGATTGAAGCTCCACTATCCAATAGTCCTGAAATATGTTTGTCCAAAATCTTAATTGTCAATCGCGGCCGAGGATCCTTTGTTTCTGAAAGGATAGATGAAACACAAGCTTTGCGAAATAATTTCCTCATCCTCCAATATCTGATGTTACGTTCCAGACGTCTAAAATACGTTCGATGTAATGATGGGAAATTAAATGTATTCGATGATTTTATTCGGGTTTCTTGAGTAGTGGAAGATCGTCCTGCGTCGCTACATCTTTCGTCACTTTCTTCGGGCTGTTGTTCGGGCTGTTTTGAATCCATCGTTTCAATATATCCATCTCGATCTAGTTCCACATCCACCTCATAATCATCCATCTGCTGTAAGTCGCTAATTCTTAAATTTGATGTTCTGGTCGGAACTGGTGTGGACCACAAACGTTCAAACTTCTGACATAAAGTCCGAAGTTCATCCATTGAATGTATTGTTGCTGCAAGCGTAGCATTCTTGAGCTCCACACTCAGTCCCTCCCGAGCAATCTCTAGCATTTCACGGTCAGCAAATGGACGTGCTAAGCGACGGTTTAACGAACCAATCTCCACCAGGTACTCGTACACGCTCTCCTTTGACTTTTGTTTGCGGCTCAAAAGAACTCGCAAGATCGCCTTATCATCAGTGAGCGTACCGAAGGTTTGTAGGAGTCCCTCCCTTAGCACTGGATAGGTCACCACCTCATACTCATGAGTTAAATTCAGATAGTATCTGTCGGCAGCCCCCTTGAGATACCGTGGAACGATAGACCTAAGGTCGTCCCAATTCACACGGTCCCTCCTGGCAGCCGCCTCAACTCTGTGAACAAACTCATGAACATCAGGAGAGTGACCATCTCCTGTGAAGGTTGGAACCCAATTTGAGTCATAACGACTCAAATTGTTCCCATGAACCCCTCGGTACTCCACTGGTGCTAACGCTGGAGCCGCGTCACGCCATACCTGAGGAGGTTGGTATGGTGGTGGTGCTGTAAGTGGAGCTTGTGGATATAATGGTGGTGGTTGTACCTGTGGTACTGATGGATAATTTAATGATAATTGCGGTTGTACTAATGCTGGACTATTGTGTATGTGTTCAGCTTGGAGTGATGGACCCAATTGTGGTATTGCAAAGTCCTCTGCCCAATTGTTCCCCCTGAAGTTCACACCCCGAACCAGACATTCGATCTGTAGTTCGGTGGGTTCCAAACCATAGAACGGATGGTCAACGTCTAGTTGGTTTGACATTTTGATGGTAAAACCCGAAAAATTATGAACTCGCAAACACCAACAATACTAAAACCAATTCCCAACAACAAAAAAAAAGTAGTTAGTACGCTGTAAATGTAAAAATAATGAAAAACGCAAAAACGAAAAAAAACCAACGAACGCCCAATTCGAAAACACAAAAATTTGTAAAAACCAAATTCCGTAAAAGAACAAAAAGACCACCGTCGTACCTAATCTTTGCTTTACCTTTCACAAAAATTCCTAAAATATTGTATATAAAAATATTATTTATTTATTTAATTTCAGATATGCTGAAATTTCAGAATTAATTATATACCTTAAATTATTTATTGACGATAGCACCCCTAAAAATATTTATTTATTTTTAAAAAAAACTGAAAAATAAAAAATATTCAAAAGAATGTTTATTTATCGGATGCACCGTCTTAACTTTGAAATATTTATTTATTTTTTAAAAAAACAAAGAATATTTATTTATATCTTGACGTAAAGCGTATTTAATAAAAATTAATTTATTTATTTACCTAAAATTATTTAATTTAATTTTATTTAATAAAAATTATTTATTTAATTTTTTGAAAAATTTGTTTGATTTATTTTATTTTTATTTAATAAAATAAGAGATTCCCAAAATCAAGATTCGTCTGGAGACAATTTAAAAAGTAAGTATGGTACAATATCCATTTTGTTTAAATCTAAAATATCGCGTTCGCGAGCCCACTCCAACAATGCATGTGAGAACTGACTAGAAAAGCCCCTAACGACCAGATTCTACAGAACAGATTCTCCCCAACCTAATAAAACAATCACAACTGTCACGATTAGACACTAGGTCCATTTCTACTGACCCAGTTGTGCTTGTTTAACCTACAAATAAATTACAACTAAACCTAATGCGAAAGTTGAAGAACGCTCCCGAGCACCAGACTTCAAAACCTAAACTCCATGAAAAACTGTCTATTGTAAAGCTAAATGGAAAAATGGAAAAGTTTTTGAATTTGTATGAGGTGAAGCCTCTGATCCTGAAAGCAAAATATAATTGGTTCTTCTCTTCATTACACCGAAGAAGCCTCTGAGCAAGGAATGGTACTACTGATTTGCACCTAAGTACAAACACAGCAACACTACTCCTCGTCCCTGAGAACTTCCTCGCCGAATGAAGAGAAGAAACCAATGTTCTTCGATCGCATAACCCCGGTGGCCATAGGCGATCTAAGAACGACATCAATGTTAAAGAGTGAAGCTCTATGGATGGCTTTTTAGGCCTACCGCTGAGAAAGAAGAATTTATACATTAACATAAAGTAAATAATACATAACTTATCCATAATCTAAATAATTTCTTATTTAAAAATGCTAAATCGAAACATGAAATATATAATATGTGTTAATAAGATTTTACATGAAATTAATTAAATTTAATCTTCAGACTAGATAATAAATTGGCAATTTACATTATAAAAAAAATTACGATTATTTTAAATTTAAAACTAAGCTTACTAATTTTTAAGTTATTAATTCTAATATATTTGTTCAGGTCAAATTTTCATCGCTTTATTTATTGTATTCAAAACAAAAATAAATGTTAGCTAAAAATAATTATTTCTAAATTTATCTTATTTTTTAAATTAATCGCAATAAAAAATAATTTTAAAAATGGTGGTAACTAAAATGGACTCATACCAGATATGTATACGTACGTTAGCGGATCAATATGATGACAAATGTGGAGATATTGATTTGGATCCGGCTCACTCTATAAAGCTAATGGGAATTAATTATTCTCAATTGCACTTCTATAAACACAGACCAATAATACTTTGAAAGTAGTGACGAAAGATTTAAATTTATACAAAATTGTTGAAAAACTGTTTGGTCAATGTTAACTTTTATTACGTTAATAACATCCTAAAACTCATAAAAACATGACTTAACCACAAAAAATTCTTTCGCCAAACGAATTGTGTTGCAATAGGAAACCTACCCAGATTTTCAGGTTTGACATAAATTATTTTGTATATATATATATGAGATACACAAAACAATCCCTGTACAAATCATAAAATCTAATAAGGCGTACCGCAATAGAAGTCGTTTTGGCCAAAAATGAACATTATATTAGCCAAAATAAAAATATTTCAACATTTCCTTATAAGTTCAAAAGTTTATAGAACTGTAATGAGACATGTTCTATTGACATCCACTCTATAGTGTGAATAATACACAAATCAATACCTCGAAATTGTAACTCACATTAAACCAATGACGAATATGGGGATCGCGTATGAGTGCATTGAAAAAAAGCTAGCTAAACATTTACTAAATCTAACCATAATCAAAAAAAACATACAATTAATTTCATATATAAATTAATTGCATCATCCAAAAAATAAGTCAACAAAAAAAACCTATACTGGTTTTACCCAAAAATTACAAAAATTTATAATAATATTATATGAATATCTTTGCCAAACCAAACCGGTTTGACAACCAACGCCTAAAACTGCGCCAAAAATATACAAAATCATTAATTATTTACTCATATAATTCAAATATAAAAAAAACCCTTACAAAGCCCCAGGTCCCTGTTTCGGCGCTACTTATTGCATTGGCCCTGATACGGAGCCACTTCTTGCATTGGCCCTGATACGGAGCCACTTCTTGCATTTACCACTATATTGTGGCTTGGACTTTTATACCAATAGTAACAAAACAAAATAAAACAAAGGAGATTACTCCCGGGATACGGATTGTCCCTGCACGAATCTTAAATTTGGGAATCTCTTATTATTTTGTTAGCTTTATCCTAACATTCCAAAGGAAAAAATAATTAAACAAAAATTAATATATATTGAATCTAAAATACCTTAAATTAACTGTTGATTGGTGGACCCCATTCACTTCCAGTATGATTTCCTATTTCCAAAGTTTAATTTCCAAAACTCAGCAGCCTCTGATTTTGTTATACGAAATTGATCACCAGCAAAAAATCCATTTGGAAATATAGCTTTTAATTCACTTCCTTAAATAGTTTTATAGCTTGTTTACATTTTCTCATTAAATTATTTATAAATATATGAAAATGTTCATTTGTGTGTGTAATATATGCATTTGATCTTCATATTTAGAATAAATCAAACGTAATCTTTGATATGTATCACTTTATTATTTTATTTTTAATTCTAGGCAATTATAATTAAAAACACACTATTCAAACTTTCATAAAACTTTTTTTTGTGTTTAAATATAGCATTACAAAAATTTGTTTTTGATATAATTATCAATGAACTTATTTTTTCTAAACATGATTGCATGAACAAACTTTGACTAGATGTTATCTTTTTAAAAATCAAAACCGGAATGAATTTTTATTTAAATCAAACTTTTAACATCGGAAAATTAATCAACCAAAAAAATGTGATTTTTTGTTTGACATCTTCTAATCAATCGTGTAATACCAAAGATTCAGCAAAAATTAGTAACGACATCTGTTCGTTAGAATTGGAAACAAAATTGAGTACGTTCGTTTGTTTTTTATAGTATATTCGAAACTTAACTAGCCGTTAAGTATTAGCAAATTTTAAAATTGTTATTAATGTAAAAGTGAACTGAAACTATTGAAATACATTTTTATTGAATTAGAAAAAGAAGATGAATTGGTTTTATTATTGTTTAGCGAATATAACGGACGTTACATGTCAAAAGTTAACATTTTGTTACAATTTCCAACTCACCTCCTAGACATGAATTATAGAATGTTGTTATGTCAAATGGTATGTTGTGATCTATTTATCTGTCAAAATGTTTATAATTAAGAGATTCGTAAATACAATTTCTTGTTTTTGTGTTTCGCAATTGAGTTTTATTATATATAAATTAAATAATTTTAATATATTTAATTTATGTGCTCAAATAGAACAAATTTATTTTTGACAGATCAAAAGTCTAATATTTTGTCGTTCTTAAATTATAAATCAACATTGTCGACAAAACTTAACATGACGTTTCAACACAATTTTATGACATTTTAACAATGTTAGAAAATGTGAAGAAAAAGAACGCGACAATGACCTCTGTGTGATGTCATATTTACGTCTTGTGTTCACTGGGAAGTGTTTTAATGTAAAGTGTTTTTGCGTCCTCGCAAAACCATCGATATTGAGAGTTTTGGTCCTCACTATATTGATAGTTTTGAATTCAGTGTCAATCCGCGGGTGATATGCTTTGATGACCGGTTCTCAACATAATGGCCGATTAGAATATTTTGATTATATAGTTTAGAGATCTATTTTCTAGTGCATTAATAGGAATCTAAGGACACTAGAAATCCTCGTTCGTCTAACTCCCAGATACGTTTTAGCCAAACGGATAGCTGCTATAGTTGATTAGATGAGCAAAGGGGCAGCGCGTTACCATACAACGTTGAACATTATCGTTAATACTTAATTATTAATAACGAGCAACTTTTTTCACAAGTTTCCAAGTGTCTATCAGCTATGGAAAAAGTATAATATACAAAATTGTTACGGAATCCCTAAACATTGGACACTTCAATGCGCAGAGCCTTAAGCCTAGTGCTTCATCTTCTAAACTTGATGAAGTCAAGTGTATTCTCTCCGGTTCCTTTCTTGACATGGTTGGTGTCTCTGAGACTTGGCTGAAATCATATATCTCAAACTCAGCTGTTGATGTTGACGGCTACCGTATCCATAGGCATGATCGTCCTAGAGTTAGGGGTGGGGTGTTGCTCTTTATGTTAGAAAAAAAATCAAATCTAAAAAAATTCACACCTTTGATGATTCGGATGCTGAAGCAGTTTTTGTTCAAGTTAGCATGGGTGGTTTCTGCATTTTGATTGGTGTTACCTACCTCTGTAAGGGTAAATTTGCCTTAATTGAAGAGATAATTGCACCATTCCCTAATCGATATCCCTATATTATGCTTATGGGTGATTTCAATACTAATATTCTTAATCCACTTTCATTATCTCATGCCTCAGATATTTGTTCTCGTCTAAATCTTCATACCATTCATAATAATTCCCCCACCCATCATGCCTATAACTCTCTTTCTGGATCTTGCATTGACTACTTCCTTGTCAGTGATCCTTCTCTTCCTCTTCTTAAAGACCAATTCTGGGTGCCTGGGATCTCTGCTCATGCATTCATCTTTACTTTTCTTAACCTTAACAAGTTCTTTTCACCTCCTCCAGTCTACTATCATGATTACACATTAACCTGAACCTTTTGTCTTCTGATATTCTTCAGTCTGACTTGTCATCCTTCTATATCTCTTCTGATTCGGAAACTAAGCTTGAATTTTTAAACAATCTACTCCTTAGCCTTTTCAATAAGCATGCTCCTTTACGGTCCTTCCTTCTTTCTCCTCCTAACTTAATCTCTTTAACTCCGGAAATGCTTCATACTAGTAATCTTCGTAATTTATCCTTTAAAGCATATAAAGCCTGCCCTTCAACCAATAGCTGGAAAGTCTTTTGTCTTCATTGTAATCGATTTAAATCCTTGGTGCGTAAAGCTAAATTGGATATTGGCGTCAAAACGTTGTCCAATTTGCCCTCATCTAGAGCTATGTGGACTAGGCTTTCGGTTATCAGAGCCACTAATCAATATTCCGAATTTCCTTCCCTTAACCTTCCTGAACATAACTCCCTTAACCAATTATTTGTTTCTGCTAACTCCCTTCCACCTCTCCCTCGCTAAGACTCCTCTTCCCCTGAACATCCAAAATCCTTCTCCTTCCGCTCTGACACTCACTCCGAGATCGAACTGGCCTTCTATTCCATCTCCTCTAAAGTAGTTGGTTCTGGCGGCATTCCTATCAAATTCCTTAAAATTCGCCTTTAATCCTTCCACACATCCTCCATGTTATTGACCATATTTTAATGACCTCCTCCTTCCCTTCTTCGTGGCAATTTGCTACCACCCGTCCTATTCCTAAGAAGGGTAGTGATGACTATCGTCCCATCAGTGTCTTGCCTGTTCTTTCAAAAGTCTTTGAGAAGGTTATCAAAAACCAGATCATTGAACATATTTCTACTAATAATTTCTCCTTATCCATTCCTTCTTCCAGCACCCCCTCCATGTTTTGAATTTTATCATATTCCTCTCTAAGGAATTGTATTAATATAAATATTAAAGTATGTTAAATGATTTTTGTTTCTGTGGTATATCGTCTTCTTTTTTAATTTATTTCACGGGGATAATTTTTAAAGAAACAGTTGAATTTGAATTACTGATGGCATTTATTGTTTTTCTTAATATTTCGGTCATCTTTTTTGACCTTTTTCAAAAGCTAAAATAAATTTATAATATTAATATATATGAAATAGATGTACCAAACTTTTTAAAATAATTTTATAAAGGTCTTACAATTTATAAATGGTTTTTTAAAAGAATTATGTGAGTTGTTTTTCCATTTTTTCTTTTCTTCTTCTAACCGGATTCCTACCAATGGCGAAAGTCTTTTTTGTTTTGCTAATTTGGATACCCTTAATATAATTACTTTAATTTAAACTATTTAATTTTAACTTTACTTTGAATCTCCACTTAATTAACAAAATATTTAAAAGAAAATTAAAATAACAAATTAAAAATTATAAAGTTAAAAAATTAAAAATTGTATTTAGATAACAAACTAAAAAATTTATTTTATAGAGATAAAAAAATATTCCGTGTCTATGCTGATTAATTATGACTATGGAGGCAATGGCAAAAAAATTATTATTTTCTTTACTCTTTGATTGAGAGTGATTAATTTTTATTCGGAAGAGAGAGATCTTTTTCCGCCAATTTTTTAAAACCAAAAATTCAATGTATATAAAACAGTTAACATATAGATATATAATTAAGAAAACCGAAATAAAATCAAAACAAGAAAAAAATTAATACTGACAATGCAAAGGTCATTCACCTCATCAGCTGATTTTGATTGTTGGACAGAAACAATGATTTTAATTTTGTTTTTGATTTTGGAGAATATTGCAATATATTCTCGATAGTCCATCGATTTCTGCTCGTTTGTTCATGGTGTTGTTTGTTGTATTAATGAATAGCATTTCTTTTATCAGTCTTTTTGATAAGTTTTCTTCGATGCACAGTATGTCTATTTTTTCCAGATCGTATACATCCAAGCTATGTTTTGTTTCCTGGATGTGATAAAAGACAGCTGTTTTGTCTTTACTTCGTCGGAAAATTGATGGAGATGTAGGTGAAGATGGTGGTTGAGGAATGTGTCTTGTATGAACGTTCAGGTGATCTTCGTTTGGTAAATCAGCTGTGGGAAGTACGGGTTGAAGAGCGCTTTTTATGTCGGATTTGTGACCGTACATTCTATTAATTAAATAGCTGCTGGTTTGTCCTATGTAATGTGATCCACATGAGCATGTTAGTTTGTAAATTGCATTACTTATTTTCCGTTTTGGAGTTTTATCTTTTAGTTTTGAGAAATAGTGCATTCTCATCGTGTTGATAATTTTGTAAGTGATTTTTATGTTGATGTTATCCGTGATAAATCTGTTCAAAATGTGTGAGATCATCTCTGACAGCTTTGGGATATATGAGATAGAGGTGTAGACAACTCTTGTATCATTTATGGTCTCTTGATTTTGTGTTGGTCCAGACAAATTTTGTTGTGATCTATCAATTAGGTCATGATCAGGTGTGACAAGTATATTTGGTTGGTTTTCTACAGGATGGTGTGATTGATAACCGTTGTTTGTTGCACGATAGTTTCTTATTGATGAAACAATGAAATTTGTTGGATAGTTGTTTTTCTGTAGGATCGAATATATTAGGTGATTTTTATCTGCAGTGAAGCATGCTGAAGTCAGTCGTGATAATCGGTTGATAGTTCCGTTCACAATATTTCTCTTATGTGTGAATGGATGAAAGGAGTTGAAGTTTAGAACTCGCAATTTACTTGTCGATTTTATGAACGGTTTTGTTATGATTTTATTTTCATTCGTTCGAACTAATCGGAGATCGAGGTAATCTAGTTTTCCATCATTTTCTGTTTCAAACGTGAAACTTATTCGTTCATGATATGCATTTAATTTCTCGATGGCAGTGTTTATGTGTTCTACTGGCACGGTTGAGATGAGATCATCGACATATTTATAGACAAATAATGGCGCAAATGGAAATTTTGGGATTGTTACCATCAGCAAATGTGTCATCAGTATATCGGCCATGACTGGTGCGAGTGGGGAACCCATAGGACATCCGAATGTTTGTTTATAGAAAACATTTTTGTACACAAAATAATTGGAATCGATTGCACAAATTTCCATGCATTTCAAGAAATGTTTTTTGTCCATGGTTGTGTTTGGTTGGATTGTGTCCCAACTATCATTTATTAAATCCAGAACCTTATGAATCGGAACATTTGTGTAAAGTGATGTAACATCATAGGAGATCAAGATTTCGTTCTCTGGTAGTTCAATCGACGTGATTTCCTTTTGGAATTCAAATGAATTTATTATGTTGTACCTTCCGTTGTGTGATTTATGTAGAATTCCAGCGATGAATTTTGACATACGATATGTTGGTGAGTTTACCCAGCTGACTATAGGGCGAATTGGTATGTTCTCCTTATGGATTTTTGGTAGACCATAGAGCTTTGGAGGTGTTGGAGAATTCGTGTAGAGTTTGCTCGCTACATTGGAGGTAATGAAACCATTTTCCACTAACAATTTTAAGAAATCTTTTAATTTCGTTAACAGAATTGCTGTCTGGTCCTTGTATATTTTATAAGTTGTTTCATCGCTGAGGAGACTCATGATCTTTGAATTTAATTCATCTTTGTTCATTGCCACAGTAACATTACCTTTGTCTGCTGGAATTATAACAATGTTTTCATGGTTTTTAAGGAAAGATTTTACTTCTTTCTTATTACTACTGATTATGCGTTGGAGACTAGTTGGTATGTCATATTTTTTGTGGTTTTTTATAGCATTCGAGACTTTGTTACGTATGATGTCTTTTTGATCTTCATCTTTAAAGTTTTGTAGGATGTTTTCTACATCTGCAATAAGATTGAATGTCGGTATTTCCAAGGTGCTGAATGGTAGTCCAAATTTTGGTCCCAGGCTTAAAAACTTGGAAACACTGTCAGGAAATATCGTGTCTGTGTTATTGAAGAACCAATCTTCGTGACCTGGTATTATGTTATTTAATATATCCGACTTTAGTCTATCGAATTTTATTTGTAAATTTCGATTCATGTTCTTAAGGTTATCTTCTAAGGATATACATTGTGATTGTAGGAAACTTGTGTGTATGTGCGGTGGAGTGGTCCCCACAATAGTTCTTTTTAGACTGTTTGATTGTTTCTCGATTTCATTAAGTTGGTGATGTGTAATACTAATTTCAATCTTTAGAATCTTTTGCATTATGTAGTCCTGTAATTTTCGTACTTTTGTGTTGATTTTGTTGTTATTCGAGTATAAATAATTTAACCCATTGCTTTTGTGTTGAATATGTTTCGGAAAAATCTTTTCCGCTTTGCATCGACGTAAGAACTTTTTCCTTGAGATCATGGCCGCGTTTCGTCGGGTGTTGTTGGCGAAATTCTTGTATAAGCTGCACGTTTCGTTTCCATAGTTTTCTCTTATCTGTGCCAAAAAACTCATCATGAAGTAGAAAGATTTTTTTAGAAGAAAAATTGAAAGATGATAAAGAATTGGTTGAACAAAAACACTATTGCTATAATTGTAATGATGAAGTAATAATTTGGATGGAACCCGTATTTTTGTTAGATTATGTTAAATGATTTTTGTTTCTGTGGTATATCGTCTTCTTTTTTAATTTATTTCACGGGGATAATTTTTAAAGAAACAGTTGAATTTGAATTACTGATGGCATTTATTGTTTTTCTTAATATTTCGGTCATCTTTTTTGACCTTTTTCAAAAGCTAAAATAAATTTATAATATTAATATATATGAAATAGATGTACCAAACTTTTTAAAATAATTTTATAAAGGTCTTACAATTTATAAATGGTTTTTTAAAAGAATTATGTGAGTTGTTTTTCCATTTTTTCTTTTCTTCTTCTAACCGGATTCCTACCAATGGCGAAAGTCTTTTTTGTTTTGCTAATTTGGATACCCTTAATATAATTACTTTAATTTAAACTATTTAATTTTAACTTTACTTTGAATCTCCACTTAATTAACAAAATATTTAAAAGAAAATTAAAATAACAAATTAAAAATTATAAAGTTAAAAAATTAAAAATTGTATTTAGATAACAAACTAAAAAATTTATTTTATAGAGATAAAAAAATATTCCGTGTCTATGCTGATTAATTATGACTATGGAGGCAATGGCAAAAAAATTATTATTTTCTTTACTCTTTGATTGAGAGTGATTAATTTTTATTCGGAAGAGAGAGATCTTTTTCCGCCAATTTTTTAAAACCAAAAATTCAATGTATATAAAACAGTTAACATATAGATATATAATTAAGAAAACCGAAATAAAATCAAAACAAGAAAAAAAAAAAAAAAAAAAATTAATACTGACAATGCAAAGGTCATTCACCTCATCAATTATATATCTATATGTTAACTGTTTTATATACATTGAATTTTTGGTTTTAAAAAATTGGCGGAAAAAGATCTCTCTCTTCCGAATAAAAATTAATCACTCTCAATCAAAGAGTAAAGAAAATAATAATTTTTTTGCCATTGCCTCCATAGTCATAATTAATCAGCATAGACACGGAATATTTTTTTATCTCTATAAAATAAATTTTTTAGTTTGTTATCTAAATACAATTTTTAATTTTTTAACTTTATAATTTTTAATTTGTTATTTTAATTTTCTTTTAAATATTTTGTTAATTAAGTGGAGATTCAAAGTAAAGTTAAAATTAAATAGTTTAAATTAAAGTAATTATATTAAGGGTATCCAAATTAGCAAAACAAAAAAGACTTTCGCCATTGGTAGGAATCCGGTTAGAAGAAGAAAAGAAAAAATGGAAAAACAACTCACATAATTCTTTTAAAAAACCATTTATAAATTGTAAGACCTTTATAAAATTATTTTAAAAAGTTTGGTACATCTATTTCATATATATTAATATTATAAATTTATTTTAGCTTTTGAAAAAGGTCAAAAAAGATGACCGAAATATTAAGAAAAACAATAAATGCCATCAGTAATTCAAATTCAACTGTTTCTTTAAAAATTATCCCCGTGAAATAAATTAAAAAAGAAGACGATATACCACAGAAACAAAAATCATTTAACATAATCTAACAAAAATACGGGTTCCATCCAAATTATTACTTCATCATTACAATTATAGCAATAGTGTTTTTGTTCAACCAATTCTTTATCATCTTTCAATTTTTCTTCTAAAAAAATCTTTCTACTTCATGATGAGTTTTTTGGCACAGATAAGAGAAAACTATGGAAACGAAACGTGCAGCTTATACAAGAATTTCGCCAACAACACCCGACGAAACGCGGCCATGATCTCAAGGAAAAAGTTCTTACGTCGATGCAAAGCGGAAAAGATTTTTCCGAAACATATTCAACACAAAAGCAATGGGTTAAATTATTTATACTCGAATAACAACAAAATCAACACAAAAGTACGAAAATTACAGGACTACATAATGCAAAAGATTCTAAAGATTGAAATTAGTATTACACATCACCAACTTAATGAAATCGAGAAACAATCAAACAGTCTAAAAAGAACTATTGTGGGGACCACTCCACCGCACATACACACAAGTTTCCTACAATCACAATGTATATCCTTAGAAGATAACCTTAAGAACATGAATCGAAATTTACAAATAAAATTCGATAGACTAAAGTCGGATATATTAAATAACATAATACCAGGTCACGAAGATTGGTTCTTCAATAACACAGACACGATATTTCCTGACAGTGTTTCCAAGTTTTTAAGCCTGGGACCAAAATTTGGACTACCATTCAGCACCTTGGAAATACCGACATTCAATCTTATTGCAGATGTAGAAAACATCCTACAAAACTTTAAAGATGAAGATCAAAAAGACATCATACGTAACAAAGTCTCGAATGCTATAAAAAACCACAAAAAATATGACATACCAACTAGTCTCCAACGCATAATCAGTAGTAATAAGAAAGAAGTAAAATCTTTCCTTAAAAACCATGAAAACATTGTTATAATTCCAGCAGACAAAGGTAATGTTACTGTGGCAATGAACAAAGATGAATTAAATTCAAAGATCATGAGTCTCCTCAGCGATGAAACAACTTATAAAATATACAAGGACCAGACAGCAATTCTGTTAACGAAATTAAAAGATTTCTTAAAATTGTTAGTGGAAAATGGTTTCATTACCTCCAATGTAGCGAGCAAACTCTACACGAATTCTCCAACACCTCCAAAGCTCTATGGTCTACCAAAAATCCATAAGGAGAACATACCAATTCGCCCTATAGTCAGCTGGGTAAACTCACCAACATATCGTATGTCAAAATTCATCGCTGGAATTCTACATAAATCACACAACGGAAGGTACAACATAATAAATTCATTTGAATTCCAAAAGGAAATCACGTCGATTGAACTACCAGAGAACGAAATCTTGATCTCCTATGATGTTACATCACTTTACACAAATGTTCC
Source organism: Diogma glabrata (assembly GCA_963693315.1). NCBI lineage: Eukaryota > Metazoa > Arthropoda > Insecta > Diptera > Cylindrotomidae > Diogma > Diogma glabrata. Next base: position 8,152,670 of record OY856187.1, on the reverse strand, counting down.
GATTCATAAGGTTCTGGATTTAATAAATGATAGTTGGGACACAATCCAACCAAACACAACCATGGACAAAAAACATTTCTTGAAATGCATGGAAATTTGTGCAATCGATTCCAATTATTTTGTGTACAAAAATGTTTTCTATAAACAAACATTCGGATGTCCTATGGGTTCCCCACTCGCACCAGTCATGGCCGATATACTGATGACACATTTGCTGATGGTAACAATCCCAAAATTTCCATTTGCGCCATTATTTGTCTATAAATATGTCGATGATCTCATCTCAACCGTGCCAGTAGAACACATAAACACTGCCATCGAGAAATTAAATGCATATCATGAACGAATAAGTTTCACGTTTGAAACAGAAAATGATGGAAAACTAGATTACCTCGATCTCCGATTAGTTCGAACGAATGAAAATAAAATCATAACAAAACCGTTCATAAAATCGACAAGTAAATTGCGAGTTCTAAACTTCAACTCCTTTCATCCATTCACACATAAGAGAAATATTGTGAACGGAACTATCAACCGATTATCACGACTGACTTCAGCATGCTTCACTGCAGATAAAAATCACCTAATATATTCGATCCTACAGAAAAACAACTATCCAACAAATTTCATTGTTTCATCAATAAGAAACTATCGTGCAACAAACAACGGTTATCAATCACACCATCCTGTAGAAAACCAACCAAATATACTTGTCACACCTGATCATGACCTAATTGATAGATCACAACAAAATTTGTCTGGACCAACACAAAATCAAGAGACCATAAATGATACAAGAGTTGTCTACACCTCTATCTCATATATCCCAAAGCTGTCAGAGATGATCTCACACATTTTGAACAGATTTATCACGGATAACATCAACATAAAAATCACTTACAAAATTATCAACACGATGAGAATGCACTATTTCTCAAAACTAAAAGATAAAACTCCAAAACGGAAAATAAGTAATGCAATTTACAAACTAACATGCTCATGTGGATCACATTACATAGGACAAACCAGCAGCTATTTAATTAATAGAATGTACGGTCACAAATCCGACATAAAAAGCGCTCTTCAACCCGTACTTCCCACAGCTGATTTACCAAACGAAGATCACCTGAACGTTCATACAAGACACATTCCTCAACCACCATCTTCACCTACATCTCCATCAATTTTCCGACGAAGTAAAGACAAAACAGCTGTCTTTTATCACATCCAGGAAACAAAACATAGCTTGGATGTATACGATCTGGAAAAAATAGACATACTGTGCATCGAAGAAAACTTATCAAAAAGACTGATAAAAGAAATGCTATTCATTAATACAACAAACAACACCATGAACAAACGAGCAGAAATCGATGGACTATCGAGAATATATTGCAATATTCTCCAAAATCAAAAACAAAATTAAAATCATTGTTTCTGTCCAACAATCAAAATCAGCTGATGAGGTGAATGACCTTTGCATTGTCAGTATTAATTTTTTTTCTTGTTTTGATTTTATTTCGGTTTTCTTAATTATATATCTATATGTTAACTGTTTTATATACATTGAATTTTTGGTTTTAAAAAATTGGCGGAAAAAGATCTCTCTCTTCCGAATAAAAATTAATCACTCTCAATCAAAGAGTAAAGAAAATAATAATTTTTTTGCCATTGCCTCCATAGTCATAATTAATCAGCATAGACACGGAATATTTTTTTATCTCTATAAAATAAATTTTTTAGTTTGTTATCTAAATACAATTTTTAATTTTTTAACTTTATAATTTTTAATTTGTTATTTTAATTTTCTTTTAAATATTTTGTTAATTAAGTGGAGATTCAAAGTAAAGTTAAAATTAAATAGTTTAAATTAAAGTAATTATATTAAGGGTATCCAAATTAGCAAAACAAAAAAGACTTTCGCCATTGGTAGGAATCCGGTTAGAAGAAGAAAAGAAAAAATGGAAAAACAACTCACATAATTCTTTTAAAAAACCATTTATAAATTGTAAGACCTTTATAAAATTATTTTAAAAAGTTTGGTACATCTATTTCATATATATTAATATTATAAATTTATTTTAGCTTTTGAAAAAGGTCAAAAAAGATGACCGAAATATTAAGAAAAACAATAAATGCCATCAGTAATTCAAATTCAACTGTTTCTTTAAAAATTATCCCCGTGAAATAAATTAAAAAAGAAGATAAATATTAAATATATAATAACAATTGTTATTAATTTTTTTTTTTTTTTTACAATCTTTTATTTTCCTAAAAAAATATACATTTCATAGTGGAAAACATTTTCTATATACTAAATTATAATAATTAATTTTTTATTTTTAATTTTTTTTTTTTTTTTTTTTTTTTTTTTTTTTTTATTTTGTTACATTTTTATGAATTATATATACATATTCTCTCTTGAAGTTATCTTGACATAAAAATATGCAGAAATTTTTTAAAATTTTACCGAATATCTGATTCAAGTAACATGAACGAGGTACAATCGATCGAACAACTAAGTAATTTAGAAAGGCTAGGTGAGATTTGAATCCTAAACTTAGTACATCCTACATGCTGAGTTACATTCACAAGCCATGACTTATGTTGTACTCATTAACAAAATTAACATACAACTGAGATCTGATTGTGGTTTTAAATTTACTTATGTTAGTTTGTTTAATTGGGTTTTGAAGGTTGTTAAACAGTTGGAGACCTTTATAAAATACGCTGTTTTGGCAGACTGCATACGTGTATCTTGGAGGACGGAAGTTAGCTGCATATCTTCCAGATCGAGATGATATTGAACTATTTGAAACAAGCGGGTTATTAAATTTGATTAAGTTATTGGAAATTTTATAGATTGTGAGTAGGTATTCATATTCAATAAGTTTTTTAAATGGGAGAATCTTTTCACTATAGAGTCGGACTGTTGGAGTAAGATTTGGTAAGGATTTCAGTTTTTTCAGAGCTTGATTTTGCAATATTTGTAATTGCTGGATTTTAGTTTCTCCTGCGCTCCCCCAGATAGGTAACAAGTAGACTAGATGAGACTGTATTAAGGCAAAGTAAACATTGAGAGCTACATTCTGGTATAGATATTTGCCTACTCTGTTGAACACTCCAACTATAGGAGATATTTTATTTTTCACATAGTCAACATGATTTGCCCAATTAAAGTGTGAATTTAATCGAAGGCCAAGATAAACCGTTGATTCCAATCTTTTGATATATTCGTCATTCAACTTAATATGTTGAATTGAGCCGACGCCGATTGGGTTTCTTATATAGAAGTTGATGAAGTGTGTTTTATTGATATTAAGTCGTAATTTGTTTTGAGTCAGCCATTTGTGCAGTGTGGTAAGATCTGATTCCATCTGGGTTTGCAATTCAACATTGTTAGAGCAACTGTACGTTAGAATAGCGTCATCCGCGAATAATTGTAATGAACCATTAAATTTAATACTGAAAATATCATTGACATATATTAAGAATAAAATTGGACCGAGAATCGATCCTTGGGGAACACCACATTCAATATTTTTGAGTTCAGATTTGGAATTTCCAATCTGAACAAATTGAGTTCGATCAGATAGGTAGTTTTTAAGTAGTTTTAGTACCTGCCCTTTGATCCCAATCCTTTTTAGCTTCTTGATTAGAATTTTGTGGTTAACACAGTCGAATGCCTTCATAAGATCAATCAATAAACTGGCTGTCATTTTTTTGTTCTGTAAGCTTTGATATATGAGTTCAACTAAATTTAAAGTTGCCGCAAGAGAGCTACTGGATTGCAAGAAACCAAACTGATTTGCATCAATTAAATTGTTATGTTTTAGGTATTTATTTAGCTGTTTTTGTATAGGGCGTTCATAGATTTTAGAAATTATGGGAAGGATTGAGATTGGGCGGTAGTTGTTTTTATCTTGTTTACACCCTTTTTTATATATTGGAATTATTTTTGCTTGTTTAAGGACGTTTGGGAAGCATCCAGTGTCGAAAGTTTTATTGATACTATGAGTTAAAGATGGGATAATTTTTGTTGCAATGGATTTTAAATACTTGACCGATAACAAGTCATGGCCACTTGAAGTGCTTGTATCTAGCTCATCTATTAGTTCAGCAACGTCGTTTTCAATAATATGGTCAAAGTTGTAAAACGCACCACTAATACTTTGAGTTTCATGCATTGGAGATTCTGGTGGTTCTGGGAGATGACTTGTAATATCGTTGGCTATGGTAACAAAAAAATCATTGAAGATAGAAGCAACTTGAAGTTGATCATCAACTATAACACCGTTGTCATTTAAAGCGATATTATTTGAGGGAGGACTTCCAGATAAGTTAGACAAGATTTCGTAAACCAGAGACCAATTTTTTTGGGATTGTTTATATTATTTTGAAATTGGTTTGAATAATATTTGGCTTTGGCTTGAAATATAAGAGAACGTATTTCTTTTTTAAGGTTTTTTTTCCAAATGTCAAAGTAGTCGTTAGCGGGATATTTTTGTGATAGTTTGTAGAATTTGTTTCGGAGCTTAATTTTTTTCCTCAATTCTATAGTGAACCAAGGCTTTGTATAACAGTTGTTTGGGATACAATCTTGGCGCAAAATTTTGGTTTTTGTATGTTGTTTGAGAACAGAACATAAGCCAGAGTAAAATTGTACAAAATCAATCTCATCAAAGTTTATATTGGAGATATATTTATCAATTTCAGCGAAATTAGTTTTAATGATTTCTTTTTTTGTTTTATTGGAAGAGCAGTGTTTATATATCAATCCTGACGCCCTGACTATTCATCAATTCTTCAAGTCCTTCGATTTTATTTTTTAGCCGATTAATATTAATGTAAAGGATGTTCAATCCATTTATTGACTTACTAGCCTCGACAAATTCAGATGTTTGTAGAAAGTATTGATTAATATTGTTCGATTCCAGTACAAGGTTCATTTAGCTTGAGTTTTTCAGATACCAGAAACTTCTTGTCTAAAAAGAAAACTAAAATTAGTATATTTTGTATGCCAGTTAGAAACAAAAAAGAATTAAAATTAAAATTCAATGAAAAAACAATTAATGAACAAAAAATAGAGTAAGACAAAATATGTATAAAAATAAAATACTTAATATTTAATAACAGAGTTTTTTCTCTATCGTATGAAAACAGCTGACCGGTGAGTTTTATTGTTTTAGATTTAACAAAATTCAATAACGGAATTATTATTGTTTTCGTTTTTTCTAACATGTATTTTTCTTGGGTTATGGCGTTGAGTGATGAGTGGATCGTTCAATTATTTCAGAACAAAATTGAGAACATTCTTCTTGCGATTGGATTTTTGTTGGCATTTCATCCACATTGCCTGTGGTTTTGGCGTATATAAAACCATTTCTATACCAGACATATCGGATTAGTTTTTTCTTTTTTAAAACATTCAGTTTTTTTAAAATATCGGCATAGTCTGGTGTGAGTCTGTCGTTTATGTGGACTTCTTTTGCAGGCATGCTAGTTGAGGGAAACAGCTGATTTAAGTACAATTTACCCAAATTTTTTTTATTTTTCATCAAGCAAGCTTTAGCATGACCATTTTTCAATCGAATAAAGATTTGAAGTAGTTTCACGTTATTCTGATTATTTCTGCTGGAATTTGTTTTGCGCTCATGGAAAGAGTCAATCAGATCAAGATCAGTGTGCAGCGCCTGGAATATGACTTTAATCATTTCCCATGTATTATATGTATTTGTATTTACTTCTATACCAGCTATAATAATATCATTTGGTAAAGCATTTTGTTTTAATTGACATATTTCCCGTTTTAGTTGATTGATGATAAGTAATGAATCAGCCTGTTGTCCTTGGAGTACAATTAATTCTTTTTTATTCAAATTAACATCTTTATTTAAATTATCCACAGTGCATATGATTTTTTGTATTTCATTTTGAATATTGGTAACAGTGGTTGATACCCAAGTAGCAAAAATAGTGATTGTCAGCACTTAAAGAAAGATTTAAGAAGACTTAAACAAAGCAACGCACCTTCTTTAAGAAGGATTTAAGTTTGAATTAAGTTCAAAAAGGCCCATGTGGGCGGTCCGATAGAACGAATTAAGAAGCGTATTTTTATCTTATTTGCTTCTTAAATAGGTATGTTATTTTTCAACTCCTTCTTAACTCCAGCTTAACTCTTTCTTAAATCGGTATGTCATTTTTTTGTTATATACTATCAAAGTCAAAGATTGACGCAGAATTTTCTATCTCTCTTTATCTATATTAAATTGATTTAAATTAAAGTAATAGACAATGTTGAAATGAAACAAAAAAATATGACATGTTAATATGCTGTTTTAAAATTTAATGAAAGAATTGATAAATAAATATAAATTATATGTAAGGTTTAAAATCAGTCTTAAGAAAATATTAAACCGATATTTGCAAACGAAACGAGTTTTATGGTGAAATTGGAACTTCTAGCTCCTTTAAAACTCACGCGCCTCCATGATTTCTCTTATTTATTACAATTGTTTAAAATATGCCAAAATTCAATGCGCCCTAAATTATATTTTAAATTATTTGCAGATCAAACCCCGACATATTCATGCTCACATCGTTGTTAGCTATCTAAATATAAGTAAAAATAAAAAATTCGTGCAATATTTAATGTTTTTATTTTAACGGAAATTTTTTCAAATTGATTCTTAAAAATTGCTGTGTGAAAATATGGCGGAATTTTGTTCTTGCTCAAGTAAAAGGAAAATTCTCAAATTAAGTTCAAATATCTTCTTAATTTAGTATGACACAATACCAAAAAAGTTGAAATTCCTTCTTAATTCGGGAGGAAAACAAAGAACGAATATGTATACAATTTTGGGTATGATTAGTTTTGAACATGTATGTACACTGGAAAAAAAGGTGGTGTTCTACAATAAGTTAGTTCAATCAAATTAATTTTGTAGCATGATCAAAATTAAGAACAACATACAAAGCATTTGTCTAACGGTAAAACGTTTTGTCAATCGTACTAAATAATATATGCTGCTACAAAATTGATTTGGTTTAACTAATATTGTAGAATTTACCAACATATTTTTTCAGTGTACATCATTACAAACTTAAGGTATGTAACACACCAATATTCAACGTATTAAAGAAGGCACATCATACTGATTTAATACTTCTAATATACATACCAAATTAAGAAGCCTTTAAGAATTCTTTATGCGTGCTCATACATTCCGATTTAAGATGTTGATATGCATACCAAATTAAGAAGTCTTTAAGAATACTTTAAGTGAGATCTTACATACCGATTTAAAACCAAGATAAGAGTACCATTTTAAGAACGATTTAAGAAGCATTAAAGAAATAAAAATTTAAAATACTAAAACACGAATGGATTAAGTAGGAATTAAGAAATGACATCCCAAAGCAATACCAATTTTGCTACTTGGGTAGGCTATCCATATCTGTTTTAATGTTTGATTGGAGAGAACTAATTGCTTCAAGGATATCAGCATTAGATGGTTGATTTGAGTGAGTGAGTTCTTGGTTTGCTATATCAGAACTTGAAGTAGATGGTACTGGTGGTGTACCAGGTCTATTCCTAGTAACCTTTCCGTTGTCCCGTGTTCCCACCATTACAGAATTTTTTGGAGACACTTTCGTTGTTTCACTGATATAATTTACAACAAAACATAGTCAACTTATTTAGGCTATATTTTGAGGTTTCGAAAATTTCTATATAGTCTTATGGTCACTTATTTTATATTGGCATAAAAGAAAGTTGATATCTGGACACAACTTTTACACACATTATTATATAATTGGAAACACACATAGATAATTATTTGTTTTATTTAGATTCACCGTATGTTTGATCATAAATGATTACAACAAAGAAAAAACTTTGTTTGATAAAAACTATATTTAGAAGCAACAGTTTTCACAGTAGAATGTTTATTGATTTTGAACTATTAAATTAAAAATTATTAAATTATGTTTAAATTATATTCACACAGCCGTCACGATACATTTGACACGTTCGCCATCTTGATTTTTTTAGAGACACTTTCGTTGTTTAACTGATATTATTACAACAAAACATAGTTTGCACAACTTATTTAGGCTATATTTTGAGGTTTCGAAAATTTCTATGGTCACTTATTTTATATTGGCATAAAAGAAAATTGATATCAGGACACAACTTATACACACATTATTTTTTAATTAGAAACACATATAGATAATTGTTTGTTTTATTTAGATTCACCGTAGGTTTGATCATAAATGATTACAACAAGGAAAAAACTTTGTTTGATAAAAACTATGTTTAGAAGCACCAATTTTCGCTGTGGAATGTTTATTGATTTTTGAACTATTAAATTAAAAATTATATTTAAATTATATTCACTCAGCCGTCACGATACAAGTTACTCGTTCGCCATCTTGAATTGAATTGAATCTATTACTTATAAATTTACTATTTAATTGTCAAATTAACTTCTTCATGTTAATCGATACTCATAATTGTGATCTCTGATTAAATTGTAAATGAATTTTTTTTTATTTTTTGCCTATTTTATCTGAATATTTCATTCAGTTTATATATTAATGCATGAATTAATAATGCATTAGATGTTATTTTATCTCAAATTCGAAAATCTCATTTAATACTTAATCTAATCTATTGTTATTATTTTTTCTTATCTAGTCTTAATCATTAAGCTTGAAATACTTCTCAAGATGGACGGGTCTACGCCCCAGAAGTACTCGGAACCCAGTTCCGACCAAGGACCATCACAAAAATTTCGACGAAAGGTGCTACTCCGACGCTCCATTTTTTGGATAAAGAAGCAGTTGTCACTGGCCTCACTGCTTCAGATCCTCCTAGTCATGGCCGGTATTGAAAGAAATCCTGGACCAACTAAAATATGGCATTGTGCAATATGCAAAAACATCTTAAGGGCAAACACTACATCCGTGCAATGTAATAGCTGTAAAGAATGGTGTCATTTTAAGAACTGCTCAGGCCTTGCAACACATAAGAAATGGTCCAAAAACTACATAGCGCCATGTTGCAATGCATCAACTCAACATATAAATACGAGCTCGCAACAGAACACAATGCGAATGAGCACACATCCGGAAACCCCAGGTGATGTGATAATAATGCAGCTAAATTGTAACGGACTATTAAACAAAATCGATGATATTATCAACTTTATGTGCAAAAACAATATTCTAGTCGCGGTTTTACAAGAAACCAAATTAAATGTTAGATCTAAGATTAGTGATAGTATCTGTGATTATAGAATTATAAGACTGGATAGAGGGAAGGACAAAGGTGGTGGCCTTGCCTTTATCATACACAAAACCATTATCTACCGTACAACCACATTACCAGCAGTACCGGGAAATGATAAACATCTAGAACAACTAGGTATTACAATAAAATCCGGAAATACGGAGATAAATTTAGTCAATATTTATATTGCACCAGTAAGCAGCTGTGATATAGGTTATGAACCATCCATAGGACATTTATTTTATACCGAAGACTGTCTAATTCTCGGCGACATAAATGCTTACCACGATCTATGGCACTCACACTTGAACACTGACTCAAGAGGTGAAAATATTGCTGATCAAATTGATGGCTCCAACTTTGGAGTCCTCAATGAACCACAACCCACAAGAGTAACTAATAACTCATACTCGTCTCCAGATGTTTCACTTGCCAGCACGTCGCTAATGCCAATCACTGAATGGAGAACTGAAATTGCACTGGGATCAGATCATGTGCCGATCTTAATCACCTTAAGCCGTTCCTTAAACGAAATTAAATCCGAGAAGAAGACATACATTAATTTTAACAAAGCAGACTGGGATAATTTTACCAATTTTACTGAATTGGAATTCAGTAAGCAAATTTTACCAATTGACGCCCTCTCTGGGGAAAGAAAATTCAGAGAAATTTTTAACAAAGCTAGATCTCGCTTCATTCCAGCCGGCAGAATACAAAATATTAAACCAAACTTCCCACAAGAAGCTTGTGTACTCTCTTCCCAAAGAGATGACATCCGTAAGGCAGATCCAACCGATTCTAGAATTCCGGGCCTGAACAAGCAGATAAACAAACTAGTAGTGGAACATAAACGTAACAAATGGAAAGATTTAGTGAGTAAGTCAAACTTTGACACAAATAAAAGTCTGTGGAAGGTGATTAAGGGTTTAACACATCCGCGTCAATCGCATAACAACTGCATGATCTCCTTCGATGATATCCCAACCGAAAACCATAGAAAATGCGCAACAAAATTTAACACGCAGTTTACAGAAAAGCAAAGTAAACATGAAAAAGAAACTAGGTCAGTGTTAAGACATATGCGCAAACTTAATACTGAAAGTCTCGAGGATATCATATTTTCCGAAGAAGATGTTGAAAACGTAATAAAGAAATCCAAACCATCTAAAGCTATTGGACCAGATGGCATCTCAGCCATTATGCTAAAACACATTGGACCCAAAGGATTGAACTTTCTCACTACCTTACTCAACACATCTCTAAATACGCTCCAGATACCAAATATCTGGAAAACGGCTAGAATAAGTCCCATTTTGAAACTTGGCAAGCCTGAAGAAAAGGGAGAATCCTATAGACCGATCTCTATCCTCTCATCGGTCGCAAAATTGATAGAAGCACTACTACTACCTCGGTTGACAGAATCTTGCAAATTAACGTCACATCAGCATGGTTTTAGGAAAGCACACAGTACAACCACCACGCTTCATAGAATCCAAAACCAAATCAGCGATGGTCTAAACCAAAAACAACCCTGTGCTAGAACTATTTTAGTTGCACTTGACCTGTCAAAAGCTTTCGACACAGTGTCACATGCTGCACTACTGAACGACATATTCAACTCCACTCTGCCAGGTCTAATAAAGCGCTGGTTGTGCAATTATTTAAGAGGCCGCCAAACATACGTTGAGTTCCATAACTCTAGATCTATGATGAGAGTGCTCAGACAAGGAGTCCCACAAGGTGGAGTTCTCTCGCCTCCATTATTCAACCTCTACTTAAGTAATTTGCCTGCACCTCCAGAAGGAATAACTATCACTATTGAAATTGTCCACTGAAAAGTCCACTTCCACACTTTTCACCACATGGACGAAGGAGGTAAATACAACACTCAATATCTGCATTGACAACATAATAATTCCTACTGTGAAAAATCCAAAACTGCTGGGGGTAACATTCGATCCACTACTTAAATTCAACGCTCATGCTCAACAAGTAAATATAAAACTTAAAAACAGGAATAACGCACTGAAAGCTCTGGCGGGCAGTTACTGGGGTAAGGATAAAAGCACAATAATAACGGCATATAAAGCAATAGGAAGGCCTTTCATAAATTACGCTGCTCCCATACGGACTCCCCAAGTCGCTGACACCCACTGGAATAAGTTACAGATAACACAGAACGCAGCCTTGCGTACAGCAACCGGATGTCACCTGATGGCCCACCGAGATCACTTGCACGAAGAATGTAACATATTGCCGGTCCGTGCACACAACGAAATGCTTACCAAAAAATATATTTGGTCCTGTCATAGAGAGCAACATTCCTGCAATGACACCTTATCCATGACAACACCACCTAGAGACATAAGAAGGACGGCGAAATGCTTCCTACAAGATGTCAAAAACAATGAAGACATAAATAACATCGACCCTACGTACAGGAGGGGGTTGAAAAAGATACATACAAAAACCATTGAAGACACAATAAAGAACTACGCCCCGAATCGAGTTCTTGATAGCAAACCACCACAAGTCGCTGCTGAAGAGTTGAAACTGCCACGCAGCACCAGAACCATCCTAGCGCAGTTAAGATCCAGTTGGTCACGCATCTTAAATAACTACATGAGTAGAATTGACCATGAAATTGTTGACAAGTGTCCCATATGTGAGGGCACGCCACATGATGCTAACCACCTTTTCAATTGTCCAGAGAAACCAACCGACCTGACGAAGGAAGATCTGTGGTACCGCCCAAGGGCAGTAGCAGAGTTCCTGAACCTGGACTTGGAGCCGGAAGAATAGCACCTCCACGCGTCGCTACAACAACAACATTAAGCTTGAAATAATAACTACTATTAATTGATTATATTGATATTGTTATCTAGTCTTGTATTATTTAAGTTGTGAAATATTGTATTATAGTTTCTTATTTTTCAAATGTTTATATTTTTTCTTCATCTATCTTTTATCATATATATAATACAGAAGAAACGAAAAAGCGTAGCCATATCTAAGGAAAGGGGAAAATGCGGAAAGGAAAGAATATAAAAAAATTAAACGATTAAAAAAAATTAACGAAACAACAAACGATGCTTATGCTTTGCTTGCGGAGTGGATAGACGTATTATTTTGTATTTAATTTATTTCAGGCTTAAAAAAATATTTGTTTTAAAATTTCAGTTGTGTTTAAATTCATTTTTCACTTTCTTTTTTTCGGAAAATTATAAATAAAATTCATGCATAAAATTCATGCAAATAAAATTATTTTAAGTTTCCTTTCTTCTGAATCTTTACTTTTATTTTAGTCATAATTTGCTTTGTTTTTAAATATTTTCTATTGATTAGAAATTAAAGAAAATTGATTCATAAAATTGATTTGTTAACAAGATAGAGAAATATTTCATAAAAGCCGTGTTCGATTTGACTGAAACAACTGAATTATCTAAAAAGAACATATATTAAGCATAATATGTAAAATGTATTTTAGCTAGAACATAAAAAACGTTTCGTTGTCATTGTCGATGTAGTCCCTGGTTAAACATTCCAATTGAAACCAATTGAAAAAAATTAATTGGATTAATCGGAATTCCGCATTGGGAATTTTCAATTAATTCCTATTCAAAAAATCTATTTCCAATACAATCCTATTCATTCCTGTTAAATATCTCTAATTTATTTTTCAACCGGAATGGATAGGATTCTATAGGAAATGTATATAAATAGGAATTAATTGGAAATTACCATTGCAGAATTCCGATTAATCCTATTCATTCCTATTAAATCTTTTCCAATTAAATCCTGTTAAATTTATAAGATTGTTTAATTTTTTTCTAAGTTCGCACCGAAAGAAAAAATCTTGCTTGATTCAAACATGTTGCATTGTTAATCGAAAATTAAGTGAAAATTGGGGAACTAAATACGTTAGTGATTGTATCAACCAACGCTCCGTATTTAAACTAACAATTTAACCGTTGTTGATATATTTTTTTATAAGTATCACAAACATATTTGATTTAACCATGTTTGTAGTTGAGTCAGTTATGATTTAATTTTCAATTGACTACAAACGTGGTAAATTAAAAATTAGACTAAAAATAGTGATATTGAATACGTTTGTGATAGAATCAAGCAATACGCCGTATTAAATCTTTTGGTTTGGTACATCTTTGTTTTGTTTTTGCTGCTATCGATGTTTGTATGGGTTCGTTTTTTTCGTAAATATAATATTTGAAATTTTTTATATTAGAAGTATGTATTTCGCATCAATCCCGACAAACATTTTTATGCATAAAGCTAGCGTTCGTATATTTACGTTCTAAATAGGAAATGTATGAGTGTGATTTTGTTTGTAAAGGATGCGTCCATTTTTTCGCCATTTTTTTAATGATACGATTTAAAAACGATTGAAATTATATTGGATTTAATAGGATTCAATAGGTTTGAATTGGAATGTTTAACCAGGGCTTAGGCTTATGTAGGCTCACTAGGCTTAGGTAGATATTTAATAATGTATGTGAGAACTCCACCTTGTGGAACTTCTTGTCAGAGCACTCTCATCTTGGATATTTTGTTACAGAACTCAGTGTAGGTTTGGCGACTGTCCTAGAAATTATTCTAGTGCAAGGTTATTTTATTTTGGATTCTATAAAGAGCGGTAGTTGTACTATGTGCTGTCTGGAAGTCATGTTGGTGTGATGTCAGGTGAGGAATTTGCGTTTCTGGCGCACCTGCATTTAATTCTATTCCAGCAATTTGAAGAAGTATACGGGTCAGTTTACCAGAATAGGCTGCTCTCTAAGCGAAAAATCATATCCCTGGTTAAACATTCCAATTGAAACCAATTGAAAAAAATTAATTGGATTAATCGAAATTCTGCATTGGGAATTTTCAATTAATTCCTATTCAAAAAATCTATTTCCAATACAATCCTATTCATTCCTGTTAAATATCTCTAATTTATTTTTCAACCGGAATGGATAGGATTCTATAGGAAATGTATATAAATAGGAATTAATTGGAAATTTCCATTGCAGAATTCCGATTAATCTTATTCATTCCTATTAAATCTTTTCCAATTAAATCCTGTTAAATTTATAAGATTGTTTAATTTTTTTCTAAGTTCCTTTTTCCTATTGAATCTCTTAATTTCCGATTGAAATTCAATTGAAAATTTCCTTTAGAATCCTCTTTTCCTGTTAAATCCCATTCATTCCGATTGAATTTTAATTGGTAGATCGAAGTGTTCCTATTAAACCAATTCAATCCAATTTAATCCTATTGAAATTATATTGGATTTAATAGGATTCAATAGGTTTGAATTGGAATGTTTAACCAGGGGTGGGTTGTGAGAAAGATCCGGGGTTCAACGCGGACCCTATATTTATTTTTTATTGTTTTTGTCTATTTTTTTATAGAACATTAAAATTATTCCTTTTTATTCATAAAAATTGCACTTACGGCATTTAAATTTTTCGATAAAGTAGTGTTTTAAAATTATTGCTATAATGTCTTTTAGCCGTTTCGTTCAAATTTATATCATTTCGATATGATATGATAGTGCTAAAACTCATAATATTTGTTTTCTAGCATCATTTTTGCATAGTTTTCTTTTCTGTAAATAAAATAAGGAAAAACAAAAGTTGCCATTTCAGTATTTTCTTATTATTATTATTTCCAACCATTTGTGATTGGATCGTATAAAAATTTATAGTATACCCTTATAAAAAAAATCGAAAGAAACCGATAGACAACGATTGAAAACGAATAGTTTTCTATCGTTTGCTACCCGTTTCTATCGGATTTAATCATTTTAAACGCATAGACTATATCTGCCAGATAGAAAACGCACCGTAATCTATCGTAACCTATAGGATTTTTCAGTTTTCGGTTTCAATGGTTTTTCTACGATAGAATTTCTATCGTACCCGGTAAACCACAGGCCGATTATTTGCCGAGATATTTGGAAAATTAAAAAATCATTCGTCGACAATCAAAGTGACATAACTGCATAGGCAAGTCAGTCAAGAGGATATATTGAAAGCAGGCCAATTCCCTTCCTATAAATGACTTCCTTCTTTGAAAGAAGCCACTCCGTAGTCAATATACTCGTATACTAAATTTCTACTTTAAAGTAAATTTTATTACCAACTTAAATGCTGTTCATTTTTTGGACTCTAGAACCAGAATACAGTAAACAATCCGGTAAACCACAAGTCAATTATTCGTCCAGTAATTCGGAAATATCAATCGTCGGCGAACCTAGTCCCATAATAATAAAGGCAAGCCAGTCAGGCGGATATATTAAAAGCAGGCCAGATCCTGTCATGTAAATGACTTTTGTCAGTGAAAGAAGTGACTTTAGATGTCTGACTTTAGATCAAGTATAATAGTATACAAATCTCCGACGTCTAATGGTATGAAATGCCCGGCTTCGATGCCACTCACAATAATAAAATCATATAATATATATATATATATATATATATATATATATATATATATATATATATATATATATATATATATATATATATATATATATATATATATATATATATATATATATATATATATATATATATATATATATATATATATATATATATATATATATATATATATATATATATATATATATATATATATATACTAGCAGAACCCGGCGTGCTTTGCTACGCTTATAAATAAAGCTTGTGCACAGACATTTTGTTGACGTAGTAGCAATGATTTCAAAAAGTGGTAATGAGAATAATCGCATAATTTTTAATTTATCTTTTTAAAAATATGGATGAAAAATAATCAGCACTCTTACTGATCAGTTCGGATATATGAAAAATTAGCGATCAAATAAGTTTTCAAGTAAGCAAAAAAAAATTTAAGCAACTTGTTGAATTAGTAGAGGTGTGTCATCTCTATATATAACATAATACAGAACATAAATAGATTTACAAATGTTCGCAGTACCCATATGTTCAATGTGCTGAGTGCTCACTAAGAAAAGAGAACCTACAGGTTTCTAATGTTCAATTTCTCGATGCTTCTGCAGGTTATACATTATTTGTTGTGGCTCCATTGTTGGTTCAGATATAGAGGTTATCTAGTTTTATGCCTCTATTCTATCTACGCAACATAATTGTCCATACGAAAATCAATCCGTTCTACATCTAAAGCGCGCACTTTTAATGATTGAGCGTGATCTTTTTTTATGGTGATTGCAAACATCAATTTAATTGACAATTGTGATCTTTTGAATTGAAATGCTAATCACCCGTATTGTACTTATATTAAACCTAATCATCAGTATTGTATTTATATTAACGACGTAATTTCACATTGACCGACGGAGCAGATCGATTCGACGGTAGCATTAATAATTGATTGAGAACTAAGTTCGCTAATACTACGCACAGATCTTCAATCATTTTGCTATATAGGACAGGAAATATCATCAACCATGTGCGATTTATATTTTTTCCCATAACGTTCTTGTAGATGAAGAACAGTAAGCGGTCAGCATGATTTTAAACATAGCTCGAACTTAGTTTGGAGGTGAAGTGCTGCACGTGTCATTGATGAATGATACATACATCCCAGTGCTGCTTCATTGTAGCACGCTAAAACTGAAATGTTGCTTTTATTAAAGTACTTTCTAACTTACGTATTTGACTGATTTGACGTATATACCGTATTCCAAGTTTATGTGCGATCTGTATGTTCTTTGTAGCAAAGGATTAATATGGAACAACCATCCATGTTTATGGAACTATTTCCATGTTCCCGTTTCGCATATCTATATATTGTTACCTTACCGCCATCTGCTGCGGCTCTTCTTTTATATAAAGGATCATCGTTTCATGTAACTGAATTTCGTGTAACTGACTGAATCCTTGGTGATATCACTTTGCGTACTTTGGATTCAGTGGATTCAGTGTTCTGGAAAGCTCATGTTACATATTTTTCGTCACAACTTCCTACAAATCTTTATCGAAGCTGGCATCGGATATTTGCCGTGTGCATTTGAGATGATTTTGTGTGTGTGCGTTAGTTGTGAATAACCGTCATATTAAATTGGCTCTCTCAAATATACTGGTACTTCAGAGAAAAGCTTGGTTTGATTTAATCGAATGAATATTAAACGTTCTGTTTCGAATGTTTTTGCATACATATCTACCATGTATTGGTGAAACAATTGACGGCATTTCCAAATGTGGAAATCTTCCCCTCGAATCATTAATCCCTCTTTTATTGACAAAAATTATATCCCGGTTGAAATTTATTGCCGACTTTATTAATTGTCACTTCGTTTATTGTCCGTGCATTGAATCTTCTCATATGTTCTCAAGCAGGCGTTTTGTCAACCTGACCTATTGAAACTTATATATGTATCACATACATCATGTCAACTGCTGTTTTGAACAAATGCACAAAATCGTTTTTTGAAATCTGGTTTTCAAAAAAATTATCAAAATGCCATTCCGTGTAGAAGTATTTGGTAAAATATACAATAGAGCCAATTTCCATGCAATGAGCAAAAATGAAATAGAACATTTTTATGACCGTATGTATATAAATGTATGTACAAATGTGTTGAATGGTCTAGTGGTTAGCACTACTTCCATTTAGGTCAAAGTGTTGTTATACAAAGTCATTAACAAACATAAACACACTGGTTACACAATAACACTGGACACTGGAGTGGTTATACAATTAACCGGTAATCAGCAAATATGGTTGATAAATTGGACAAAACTATATATGGGTGATCAGATCACCCATACATAACTAATCGATTAAATTAAGTCTTTAAGTGAAACTCGACCATAAAAAGATTGAATTGAGATTAATGCAGGTGAGGGGCGCTTGTCGACAGCTTACATTCCTATATGAAACGCATATCGCTAAAAAAAAATATATAATAACCTTTCTGAATGCAACATTGTGTCCAAATTTCAAGAGAATCGATCCAGTACATTCCTAGATTGCCTATTTTGAACCAACGAACATTTGCATTTGTATTTATCATATATAGATATGTAGATAGAAGATAGATAGATAGATTAATAGATTGATCAGTTGTTGACTACTGAGAATTGAAGAGTATTCCAGTACTAATATCGCAATTAAAAAATGGAGGTTGGTGGTAGAAGGGGGAAAATAAGGGATTATATGTATTTTGTAAAGACAAATCATAAAAAAATAAAAATAAAAAAATTTTTTCTGAAAAATACAAAACATTTTGGGGGGGGAATGCCCCCCTTATCACTTATGTGTATAAAAAATAGTTTACGACCGATTCTCAGACCTACCGTATATACACATAAAATTTCATGGAAATCGATCAGGCCGTTTCGAAGGAGTAATTGAAGAGTATTCCAGTACTAATATCGCAATTAAAAAATGTAGGTTGGTGGTAGAAGAGGGAAAATTAGGGATTATATGTATTTTTTAATGTCAAATCATAAAAAAATAAAAATAAAAAATTTTGTCTGAAAAATACAAAAAATGTTTGGGGGGAGGGCCCCCCTTATCACTTAAGGCTATAAAACATAGTTTATAACCGATTCTCAGACCTACCGAATATACACATAAAATTTCATGGAAATCAGTCAGGCCGTTTCGGAGGAGTAATTGAAGAGTATTTCAGTACTAATATCGCAATTAAAAAATGGGCGTTGGTGGTAGAAGCGAGAAAATGAAGGATTATATGTATTTTTTAATGTCAAATCATAAAAAAATAAAAATAAAAAATTTTGTCTCAAAAATACAAAAAAATTTTGGGGGGAGGGCCCCCCTTATCACTTAAAGGTATAAAAAATAGTTTACAACTGACTCTCAGACCTACCGTATATACACATAAAATTTCATGGAAATCAGTCAAGCCGTTTCGGAGGAGTAATTGAAGAGTATTTCAGTACTAATATCGCAATTAAAAAATGGGGGTTGGTGGTAGAAGGGGGAAAATTAGGGATTATATGTATTTTTTAATGTCAAATCATAAAAAAATAAAAATAAAAAATTTTGTCTGAAAAATACAAAAAAATTTTGGGGGGAGGGCCCCCCTTATCACTTAAGGGTATAAAAAATAGTTTACGACCGATTCTCAGACCTACCGTATATACCCATAAAATTTCATGGAAATCAGTCAAGCCGTTTCGGAGGAGTTTAATTACAAACACTGTGACACGAGAATTTTATATATATATAGATATATATCATATATATTGTGTTTATGTCACACGGTGTATTCGAGATTACCGTTAGTCTAATTAAATATTAAATTGTACAAAATTATAATAAATCAGTCTAAATAAACCTGTGACAGAATAAAGTCTAATTATTATATCAAGAGTCTTTTCAATAGTGTATGTAAATAAAATCTGATAGTGAATCCCACAGGTAAAAGTTAATAGTATCTTTTATAAATATTGGATATTTCATATGGCGACGAGTAAATGGTGTCAAAATTATAGTTATATCATATTATAAATCATACTATAAAAAACGAGTACCGTTACGAGTATCAGTATAACCAACAGTTGTTATAAGAATTTTTGTTCGATACGGTCATCATTGTTTTACAAACAAAAAAAAATTAATTAAAGAAAAAACAAACGTAAAATTATATTTTCATTGCATAATAAAATGATAGGTCATGTTGAACCGTTTATTATTGGAGAAAATTTTATGGAATATACGGAGCGCGTGCAACAGTTCTTTATATTAAATGAAGTAGATGAAAAGAAAAAAGTCGCCTTTTTATTAACACATGTTGGTGCAGAAACCTATTCAATTTTAAAGAAACTAGCGCTACCAGAGGATCCATCAAAAAAAGCGTATGATGAATTGGTGACAATTTTAAAAAAACATTTTGCACCGGATGTAAACGAAATACCGGAACGTTATCGTTTTCACAAAGAAGACCAACGACAAGGTCAATGTGTTAGTGATTATATTGTCCAACTAAAATCACTGGCACAAACGTGTAAGTCTGGTGATTTTTTAAGCCAAGCTTTACGAGATCGCTTTGTTTTTGGATTGCGTGATAGTCAGCTACGGTCACACTTGTTAAAAGAAAAAGAATTAACTTTTGATCGAGCATTGGAAATTGCAAATTCTTGGGAAATGGCGGAAAAAGAAAACCCGTTACCACAACATTCAGTCATGATACAAAATAAACCACCAAGTAGAAGTCGTGCGAGATACTCAAGCAGAATGACAGGTTATAGTAATAATCAAACCGGATATCACCGTTGTTTTAGATGTGGACGTAACCACAATTCTGATACATGTCCTGCTAAATCTTGGTTATGTTTTAGATGTAATGAAATAGGACACACCTCAAGAACCTGTCAATCAGCATCAACTACGATTAATAATAGGAGCCAATACAGAAGTCCAGATCAAAGCCAACGATATCAAAGTCCAGTCCGAAGTCAACGGTATAGGAGTCCAGAGCAGTACTGTAATAATCGAAATCCAAAACGAAGTGAATTCCAAAGTCCCGATGATAACTACCGAAGCTCAAAAAATTTTGTAAAAGGATTGTCGGAAGAGATGGATCAACTCTTTCTAAACCAAATAAAGGAAGACGATGTCAAATCTGTAAATAGGATTGATAAGCCATTATTGACAACTATTTTTATTGAACATCAACCAATTGAGATGGAAGTAAATTCAGGAGCTTGTGCATCCATAGTTAGTTTAGATAAGTATCGTAAATATTTTAGTAATCTAAGTTTAGAGAATGTTTGTTCAACCTTTTCTACAGTTACAGGTGATAGAATCAACGTGCTGGGGAGGATATTTGTAAAAGTTGATATCAGTGATGAAGCAAAATTACCTCAGTTATTGGAGCTATTAGTAATTGAGACTCAAAAGCCTATGATGCCACTCATGGGTCGTGTTTGGCTCGACAAACTATATCCATTATGGAGAGAAAACCTGTTAAAGTTGAACCATGACTACAAAGTTGGGAACTGTTTTCAGTCAGAAGAATTTATGGATACAATTAAGCGTGAGTATCCAAATGTTTTACCTGATTCTGCTGGTACGATTAAAACGTTTTTTGCCGAAATTGTTATGCAAAAAGATACAAAACCTATTTTTCATAAGGCATACACAGTGCCATTTCACATTAGGGGTGCTGTTGATACAGAAATTGAGCGTCTTTGTACAGAAGGTGTACTTATACCAGTCAAAGATTGTGAATGGGCATCGCCTGTGGTTATCGTGCCTAAGCCAAATAAAACAATCCGCTTGTGTATGGATTGTAAGGTCACTATAAATAGGTTTGTTCAAAGTGAGCACTACCCCTTACCAAGAGTGGACGATTTGTTTGCAAGTCTAGCCAATTCAAAAGTCTATTGCGTAATAGATTTGTCTGGAGCGTACCAACAACTTTTGGTGTCTGAAACTTCTCGACCGTTTTTAACCATCAACACTCAGAAAGGTTTATTTCAATACACAAGGCTACCCTTTGGTGTTAAAAGTGCTCCTTCGATTTTTCAATCGGTGATGGATCGCATTCTTGCTGGTGTCAAAAACACATTGTGCTATTTAGACGACATTTTAATTGGAGCTAAGGATGAAAGCGAGTGTCGAACAGTTTTAAAGCTAGTAATGATGCGACTAAATCAATATAACGTCAAAATAAATGTTACTAAATGTAAGTTTTTCGAAAAGTCCGTAAATTTTTTAGGCCATACAATTTCTGAAATTGGTATAAGCCCCAATTCCGAAAAAGTCGAAGCTATTGTTAACGCTCCCGCCCCTACCAACATTACCGAATTGCAATCATTCCTAGGACTACTAAATTACTATGGAAGGTTTATTCCTAATCTTTCATCATAATTAAAGGACCTTTACCAACTTTTGGGAAAAGGTGTAAAATATAGTTGGAACGATTCACATCAAGCAACATTTGAGAAATGCAAAAATTTAATGGTCAAAAATAGCGTTTTGGAACTGTTCGATCCAGACAAAATCATTGTTGTGGCAGCAGATGCCAGTCCATATGGTGTTGGTGCAGTTTTGTCACACGTTGTCAAGGGAATAGAGAGACCTGTAATATTCGCATCGAGTACTTTATCTCCAGCTGAGAAGAATTATTCTCAACTGCATCGGGAGGCATTGGCAGTTATCTTTGCAGTTAAGAAATTCAACAAATATATATATGGCCATCATTTTACTCTATATACAGATTCACAAGCCTTGCGTGAAATTTTTAGTCCAATGAAAGGAACATCAACAGTGGCGGCTTCAAGACTGCAAAGATGGGCAGTCATTCTGTCGATGTATGACTACGATTTAAAGCATCGTCCAGGTAAGGACATGGCAAATGTGGATATGTTGTCACGATTACCTTTACCAAATGTAACAAATATTGAAGTCGATTCCATTAATGTTGTAAGTTTGTCAGAAGAATACCCTATTGATGTTACAGTGGTGTCAAATAGTCTAAGAAAAGATGTCCTTTTGTCCGAAATTTATAAATTTGTCAGTCAAAGTTGGCCTTTGAAAATAGAAAAATGCTATGAATATTTTTTTAAATTGAGACATAACCTTTCCACACAAGAAAATTGTCTTTTTTATGGAAATAGACTAGTTATACCTGAGGCACTAATTCAAAAAGTGTTGGAAAAAATCCATTTAAATCATGAAGGGATTGTCCGCATGAAACTTGTAGGGCGTAGTCTATTTTGGTGGAGAACAATGAATAAGGATATAGAAGATAAAGTGAAAACCTGTTTTGTTTGTTCATCTACTCAAAACTCAAAACCGGAAATTATAACGTCTTCTTGGGGTCCAACCTTTTATCCATTCGAAAGAATTCATCTCGACCTTTTCTTCTTCGAAAGTAAAACCTTCCTTATTGTAGTGGATTCTTATTCTAAATTTATTGATGTAAAAATGTTAAAAAAATCTAATGCAGGTGAAGTAATTGAAAGGCTTCAGTCAATTTTTGTTTATTTTGGACTACCAAAGGAGATGTGTAGTGATAATGGGCCGCCTTTTAATTCGCACACATTCATTGATTTTGGCGAAATCAATCAAATAAAGGTTATAAAGTCTCCTCCATACCACCCACAGTCAAACGGGATGGCTGAACGAGCTGTTCAAACTGTCAAAAATTATTTAAAAAAATATTTACTTGATAGTAACTTTAGAAATATTACTATTGAACAAAAATTAAATAAACTTCTCATGGCTTACAACAATACTCCATCAACTGTTACGTCAAAGTCACCATCTGATGTGCACTCAAAAAAAAAACTAAGTGAAACTAACAAAATTCTACATACGTTGTACAATTTTTTTATAAATATACAACACACAAAAATTTTTGTTAAATTTACATTTTTACAATAAATATTGTAGATATATAAAAAATTATTTGTAAACACTACAAATTCTTTTACTAACATCCAGCAAAAGATTGTAAGCTTTATAATTAAATTGTAAAAATGCCCGAAACATTTTTGATTTTATTAAATCTTTTGTAAAATCCTCAAAATTAATTTTTATTTGCATAAAAGTTTTAGAAAAATAGCAAATTTTTTTATTTGGTCAACAAAAGACATTTATGGATTTAATATTTTTTTTTTGTAAAACAGTCATTCATATATATATTAGTTCTTCGTTAATAAATAAAACACAATTTTTTGCTAACATTTATTTTATTTTTATTTTTTATTATCTTATAATTTTTATTATATATTTTTTATGTTATATTTTTATTTTGAAATATCTGCAATATTTAAAAAAACAAATTTAAAACATATTAATACGCCGTTATGTTATCACAGCCTAAGCTTTCCAACTGAGGTAGCACTGTAAAATCAATTTCAGCATCTAAAAAAACATTGAAAAAGTTGTGATATCTTTATACTTTATGCTGGCTGTCACCGATTACGTAGGTTTTGAAATATATTATAGATCTGATCCAATTCAGTTCATCCATTATCCCTAAGAGTCAATTTCAATATCTACGCTATCGGTAAGTGGCCTATTAATATCGAAATATGTAAAATTTCTCACCTGTGCATAGAGTATGTCTTCTAAATTTATCATATATGTATTTTTACTATCACTATTTATCATGAATAGACATTGCTAATTAATCACAATTTTAAAAAATATCTGCGAATTTTGCATGTTTGCTGATTCGTAAATAAACATAGTAAGTTTCGTTTACAAATCACTGGTCGGTAAGTAATTACTTACCGATCATGCAGCCGGTAAGTAATTACTTACCAGTAAGGGAGACCTCAGGGTGTGAATAAAAACGATTATTAGTTAACTAATTGTGTACGTCTATTCACTAGCTTCAAATTTAAATAACATTCATTTAAAAATATTGCAATTAAAAGATTTAAAAGCAATTAATTTTGAAAATATATTCGATGGAATTAAGTTTTGCAACAAAAAACCTATAGAATTATGATGAAACGCAAAGCTTACTATTTTGAAATGACATTTTAAGAAATTTTCTTTAAAACATTCAAACTTGAATTTTGTGAATGAATTTTATTATTTAAATAATTTTAATTGAATTTTTATTATTCGTGCAAAAAATGTAATAAGCATTTTGGCCATTAAGAGTATTACCGATTTCGGATATATTAGAGATTTCGACTTCGTCTCAATATCAAAACATATATCCTTAATCGGTAAAACACTCTTACTGCCCTTAATACTTAAATAACTATTGTGGAGGTTATATATTAATTATAGAAGTGTTAAAAGGTATCGAAACCTGTTAAAAATTTATCTATAAATTAATCTATAAAGTTTGAATAAAAATAAGAGTACGAATTAAATTATTGTTTAAATTTATTTATTTATTATTTTAAATTTTTCATTGATCTTCAATGTTAATTTACAAAAATCAATATCAAATTGAAAAATACTCTTATTTATATTGCTAATTAAAATATAACAATTAGAGGTAAAAAAAATTGTCATCAAAATTCAAAACTGGATGAAAAACTAGGTAGCGAAGTTTATTTTACAACGTTTGCACTCTCCAATTTCATGTCATATTTTTTTTGTTGACCAATATATTTGATAGTGTGATATACGCCTCATAAATTTGGGTTAGTCAATAGATGGTGCCGCATTTGTATTTAAAACGTTGTTTTCAACGTTGAAGTTTGTGCAAATACACTACGATTTGCTTTTTCAAATTGTCATGTATTATTTTTTCATTGGTGATTGGTGATAATTATTTTAATTTGTTTTTTGTTTAGTAATAATTAAAGAATTCAATAACGAATTAAATATATACTCCCACAGGAAGATTTGTAAAATTTTAAATTTTTGATCTATGGGTGTGACAACCCCGCGTCTGTAGATTCCTGCTATTTGCATATGAGTTAGCTTGAGTTATCGAAAACAACTGGCAATAGCAGTGAGATATCACTAGCCAAAGTTATATCTTAGGGATGTTGGCGGATGAACTTTTTTCAATCAACGATAGCACCCTTAGTCTTAGTTATAGAATATTCTTTGATGATGACACGCTATTTCTTTTAAAATAAAATGTGTTGGGTAGTACGAATTACAATGTGAGCAACAACAACTCATGACAACCTTTGAAGAATAAGGTCCACAACAACATGCTTTCAAAGGTGTTGATGAACGCAAATTTTTTATTTTTTATATTTTTTTAAAAAATGAACTTTTTCGTTTGCTTGAAGAAATGAGCTTCCATATAACTATTAAATATGCCGGGTTTAATCCTTCAGCAAAACCATGTTTACATGATCTTGGTATATGCTTCTAGCACTATAAGGATAATTGGTAACCCAATTTAGCTTTGTTCATACAAATTTGAAAAAAAAAGAATTTTATTTCCTCCATTTTATCATGAAATATTACTATATTTTGAAATAGCACAAATCTTTTTGAAATTTTTTGGTGAAAAAGATGATGAACAATGTCATTGAAGCTACAATTTTGAATGGAAAATTCAAAGGGGAAGATGTACTGTTGCTACGCATTTCAATGATCCCGACAGATATGGCACTTGAATTCAAACGTTTAGTTTCCAGTGCGACTCGCTTTTGCAATGACCATCAACAAAGCACAAGGAAAATTGCTGCAAGGATGCGGACCAGGTAGATATGGAGAATCCGTACTTCTCACATCTGGACAACTGTATGTGGTCAGCTAACGTCGGAATACCTTCTGATTTATTCGTGTACGCATCTAGACCGAAAAACACAAAATTCCTGAAAAATTCCTATTATTCATCCAGTTATTTGAGTTTAACTATTCACAATTTCTCCCATACAAAATATAATGTGTGCCCACAAGCACGAACAAAGAAATAGAATTAAAACGACATTTTGAAATTTTTTCCTTATTAAATTGAATGTTTGTAACGATCGCAATAATCGCAAAACAATAATAAAACCAAATTCCTCTTTGTTTTCAATTCAATAGAAATGTATTTCATTAGTTTCCGTTCATTTTTACATTAATAATAATTTTAAATTTTTCTAAAACTTAACTGCTAGTTGAATTTTGAATATACTATAAAAAGCAAACGAACGTACTCAATTTTATTTCCAATTCTAGCGAACAGATGTCGTTGTCGTTATTAATCTTTGCTGAATTTTGAATATTACCCGATTTGTTTTGACATCGGAAGATGTAACAAATTAAAAGACATTTTTTGACAGATTTTTTGAATGTGAATTTTCTAAAGATTCATTCCAAGTTTAGCTTTTAAAACAATTAAGTCTTTTAGAATTTTACGTGATAACTTAAAAATAGTGAAGCTTTACTTAAATCTAATTCTAACCAAAGAAAAATATTGTACTGGTGATAATAAATTGATTTATCTAATCAAATAATAGATTGATCTTGTGATTTTATTCATTTCTTAATAAATCAAAAGAAGCAAAACAAACCCAGTCAAATTGAATGATTTGTGTCCGTCCAAGACGGAATTAAAGAATTGGTTGGGCTAAATTGAGAGGTACAACTAATATCTGGGTGCAAATTAGCACAGATGTATATATATATATATATATATATATATATATATATATATATATATATATATATATATATATATATATAATTTGCAATTACGTAGAGGGAATTAACATTATAAACTGGGAAGGAAAGAGAAGTGTCAAGAGGAAATAGTGTGTATTGGCCTATGATTTCTATGGAAGAGTATATTATCATCTAAATCTATTAAAGACGACCAGAGGAATCTCCAAGGAAGCATCAATCAACAATAATTGAGATAAGTTTTTTTGTTTGTTTATTATTACTATAGAATTTTTTTTTACTTCTTTTATGCTCAATTTTGTTTCTAGAATTGTTTCGTTTTTGAAATTTTTATGTTAGGATAAAGTTGATAATATTGTAAGAGATCCCCAAATTTAGGATTCGTTGAAGGGACAATCCGTATCCTGAGTGTAATCCTTTTTTTTTTTTCTATCGTTAAAAGCCCAAGGTAACAAGTGACAGCCGAAACGAAACCCTGGGGTTGTGTTAGGTTTATGGAACCGTAATAATACGGTAAAAATTTTTTTGTTTGAAAACCAGTTTAGGGTTTTTTTTTGAGAATAGAGCTATTTTTGGCGCAATTAAGCGCATTTTTATGAAACCAGTTTTTGGTTTTTGTTACGATATTACTTTTTTTTGGTTAATTTTTTGGAAACCAGTTATTGGGTTTTTTTTTATAATATTTATATATTCTCTATATTCCTTTTTGGATATATATATTTTCTGATAACCAGTATTGGTTTTTTTTTGTGTGGTTAGATTGGAATTTTTTTAATTTTTTTTAAGAATATGTATACGATGAGGGGTCAGGGGTTGAGAAGGAGGTGTCGGCCAGGGGGGTGTGAGCCGTGGATGAATGAGGTGGGTGAGAGAGCGAATGTGGAGAGAAAGGAGAGAATGGTTGAGGCGAGGAATGTGGTGGATGGAATAATAAATGTGGTTTTGAATGAGGTGAAAAATGAAATATATTTGGAAATTATGGATGATATTTATGGAGAACGGTATGATAAGTTATTGGATGATCTGATTCGTGAAATAGTGAATGAGGAGTTGAATGGGGTGAATGAGGAAGCGGATGAGATGGATGAAGTGACTGAGGAAGTGAATGTGGGCTGGCGTGAGAGGAGACGGGTCAAGAAAAACAGGAGCTTACACCTGAAGAGAAAGGAGAAGAGGAAGAAGGAGAAGGAGAGTCGCTTGGTCGTGGAGCTGGGAGCTTCCTCGACCAAGAGTACTCAAATAGAGGAGCTGGTTGAGGTGGTTCCCATCTCACCGACCATGCGACAGGTAGAGGAGTGGTCTGGTCCACAGGAAGCCCCTGTTCCTCATTGTATAATTAATTAAAATTAATTATTTTTGCTTGTTTGAAAAAAAACCGTTTTGGGACAGCAATTTTTTTTGGAGATTGTTTTTTTGTGCTGTCATTTGAATTTGTTTTTGTACATATTGTACATATTTGTAAATATTTTTGTAAATAATTTTCTTTTGTATATAGTTCATATATCTTTTTTGGAATAATATTATACATATTTTTGTATATAATCGTGTACATATTTTGGAATGACATTGTACATATTTTGTAAATATTTTTTGGTACTGTCAATGTACAGGGTTGTACATAGGTGTAAATAGGTTATTGTATACAAATACAAGTACAATGGTTCGTTGAATTCGCTCATTGAACATGATATGGGTGTGTGCAGGATATATTTTTTGTATTTTCAATTTTTTATTGGTGATTAATTTTTTTTTTGAATTTCTTTTGGAAAACCAATTATTGGTGTTTTTATATATATATATGGTATTGTATAAGGTTATAATTAATCTCTTTCTCAGCGGTAGGCCTAACAAGCCATCCATGGGGCTTATCCCCTTAACATTGATGTCGTTCTTAGATCGCCTATGGCCATCGGGGTTATGCGATCGAAGAACATTGGTTTCTTCTCTTCATTCGGCGAGGAAGTCCTCAGGGACGAGGAGTGGTGTTGCTGTGTTTGTACTTAGGTGCAAACCAGCAGTACCATTCTTTGCTCAGAGGCTTCTTCGGTGTAATGAAGGGAAGAACCAATTGTACTTTTGCTTTCAGGATCAGAGGCTTCACCTCATACAAATTCAAAAAAACTTTTCCATTTTTTCACTTAGCTTTTACAATAAAACAATTTTTCATGGAGTTTAGGTTTTGAAGTCTGGTGCTCGGGAGCGTTCTTCAACTTTCGCATTAGGTTTAGTTGTAATTTATTTGTAGGTTAAACAAGCACAACTGGGTCAGTAGAAATGGACCTAGTGTCTAATCGTGACAGTTGTGATTGTTTTATTAGGTTGGGGAGAATCTGTTCTGTAGAATCTGGTCGTTAGGGGCTTTTCTAGTCAGTTCTCACATGCATGGTTGGAGTGGGCTCGCGAACGCGATATTTTAAATTTAAACAATATGGATATTGTAGCCATACTTACTTTTTAAATTGTCTCCAGACGAATCTTGATTTTGGGAATCTCTTATATTATTAAATAAAAATAAAATAAATCAAACAAATTTTTCAAAAAATTAAATAAATAAATTTTATTAAATAAATAATTTTTTTTAGAATTAAATAATTTTAGGTAGCTAAATAAATAAATTTTCTTAATTAAGCAAGTAACGTCAAGATATAAATAATAAAAAAAAAAAAAAATAAATAAATATTTCAAAGTTAAGACGGTGCATCCGATAAATAAACATTCTTTTGAATATTTTTTATTTTTCAATTTTTTTTAAAAATAAATAAATATTTTTAGGGGTGCTATCGTCAATAAATAATTTTAGGTATATAATTAATTCTGAAATTTCAGCATATCTGAAATTAAAATAAATAAATTATATTTTTATATACAATATTTTAGGAATTTTTGTGAAAGATTCAGCAAAGATTGGGTACGACAGTGGTTTTTTTGTTCCTTTACAAAGGGTGTTTTTACAAAAAGGTTTTTGTGTTTTTTTGAATTGGGGCGTTCGTTGTTTTTTTTCATTTCTTTGCGTTTTACAACTTCCATCGGACGAATTTTTCCGGGCGAATTAACTCCACCTTTTTTCTAGTTGGAATTGGTTTTATTATTGGTGTTGACGTTTTTGTTGTGAATTCGGGATTTTATAAGTTTTACCATCAAAATGTCAAGTCACATTGGCGTGGACCATCCGTTCTATGGTTTGGAATCCAGTGAACTGCAGATCGAATGTCTGGTTCGGGGTGTGGATTTTAGAGGGGTCAATTGGGCAGAGGAACTGCGAAACCACGTAAATCATGGTGCAGTTCCAGTAATGGTATCTCATGCGAGAGACTTGGTAGCTGAGTCTCAAACGGTGGTGCAGGCAGCACAAGTTGTTTTAGATCAGGTACGTCGACTTCAACCACCGGTTAATCAGATCTTCTTAGATGGTTTGGCGAATCGAGTGTTGCATTATACAGGTAGGATGAATAGGTTGGGTCCTCGCAATGACTTGCAAGAAGCCCGCACCTACACTATCTCGCAATTGTCACGCGCTTGGGATATAATAGGATCACTGTCAACACGTCCAATTATACAAAATAAACCAGGAGTATCATCTGCTCCATCTGCTTCACCTGCTTTTCGACCAGGTGAGAGATCCACACCGATCCCAGTACAGCCAATAACTGAGACAATAAATAGTCTGAATCGTACAGACCATCAACAACAGAGACGGTCGGATCAATTACCACCGGCCTATTGTCAGCAATCAGGTTTGAGAGCAGAGGACCTTGCAATACCACTATTGGGTCCATCTTTCCAAGCTGAACACATACACAACAATCCAGCATTGGTACAACAACAATCATTAAATTATCCACAAGCTCCACTAACAGCACCACCACCATACAACCAACCTCCTCAGGTATGGCGTGACGCGGCTCCAGCGTTAGCACCAGTGGAGTACCGAGGGGTTCGTGGGAACAATTTGAGTCGTTATGACTCAAATTGGGTTCCAACCTTCACAGGAGATGGTCACTCTCCTGATGTTCATGAGTTCGTTCACAGAGTTGAGGCGGCCGCCAGGAGGGACCGTGTGAACTGGGACGACCTTAGGTCTATCGTTCCACGGTATCTCAAGGGGGCTGCCGACAGATACTATTTGAACTTAACTCATGAACATGAGGTGGTGACCTATCCAGTGCTAAGGGAGGGACTCCTACAAACCTTCGGTACGCTCACTGATGATAAGGCGATCTTGCGCGTTCTTCTGAACCGCAAACAAAAGTCAAAGGAGAGCGTATACGAATATCTGGTGGAGATTGGTTCGTTAAACCGTCGCTTAGCACGTCCATTTGCTGACCGAGAAATGCTAGAGATTGCTCGGGAGGGACTTAGTGTGGAGCTCAAAAATGCTACACTTGCAGCAACAATACATTCTATTGATGAACTTCGGACTCTATGTCAGAAGTTTGAACGTTTGTGGTCCACACCAGTTCCAACCAGAACATCAAATTTAAGAATTAGCGAGGTACAACAAATGGATGATTATGAGGTGGATGCTGAAGCAGAACAACATGGATATATTGATGCGGTGGATTCAACACAGAGACGGATATTGCAGCGACCTAGCATAACATTTGACAACAGTCAACCTGGTCCATCAATATCCAGACAACCAATAGTATGTTTCAGATGTGGAGTAAACGGTCATCGAGCTCCTGATTGCTCTAAGAATCGGATAAAATTGCACTGCTGGAAATGTAACAAGCCGGACGTTATATATGCAAATTGTTCATATTGTCACCCGTCGGTAAACTACCGTCCGAGAGTACATGCTTCGGGGATGGTACCCTCGGTTCAACATCCAATGAGCCCGAAGGAAACGACGAGAGATGTAGCAACGCAGGACGATCGATCACCACTCAGGAAACCAGAATAAAATCACCTAGTACATTTAATTTCCCATCATTACATCACACATATTTTAGACGTCTTGAACGTAACATTAGATATTGGAGGATGAGGAAATTATTTCGTAAAGCTTGTATTTCATCTATCCTTTCAGAAACAAAGGATCCTCGGCCGCGATTGACAATTAGGATTTTGGACAAAAATATTTCAGGATTATTGGATAGTGGAGCGTCAATCACAATACTTGGAAGAAATTCCTTGGATTTATTGGAATCATCAGGTACAACTTACCGTAAGTACACTTCGTGTATTCGTACGGCAGATGGTACTGCAAATAAAATTTTGGGTTACATCGAAATTCCAATAACTGTGAATGGCTCCACTAAACCAATGCG
Source organism: Diogma glabrata (assembly GCA_963693315.1). NCBI lineage: Eukaryota > Metazoa > Arthropoda > Insecta > Diptera > Cylindrotomidae > Diogma > Diogma glabrata. The sequence continues at coordinate 8,120,081 of OY856187.1, read as the reverse complement.
GTTCCATATAGTCCCTGGATTACGAGAAGAGCTCTACCTGGGCATAGATTTCTGGGAGAAATTCGGTATTGTTCCTTCTTTTGTTAGTGAACTGACTCGCACAGAGCTACAAACTTTTAATACACATAACCTCACCACTGATCAGCAACATGAACTGGATATGATCAAGGATTCTTTCCCGTCATTTGAAGTGTCTGGGCTCGGAAAGACTTCTTTGGTTGAACATGTCATCGATGTTGGTGATAGTGCACCTGTTAAACAGAGACACTATCCCACATCGCCGGCTGTTCAACTAAAGGTCTATGCCGAACTTGACCGAATGCTTCAAATGGGCGTGATCGAAGAGTCTAACAGTTCTTGGTGCTCGCCAGTGGTTTTGGTACAAAAAGAATCTGGTAAAAACAGATTATGTATTGATAGCCGTCGTGTCAATTCACTGACGAAAAAGGACGCTTACCCACTTCCCTTGATTGATGGCTTACTAGGTCGTCTAAATAGCACAAAGTACATTTCAAGTATTGATCTCAAAGATGCTTTCTGGCAGATTCCTCTGGCAGAAGCATCTAGAGACAAGACAGCCTTCACAGTGCCTGGTCGTCCATTGTATCAATTCCGGGTTATGCCCTTTGGATTGTGCAATGCTCCCCAGACAATGTGTCGGCTAATGCACAAAGTGATACCACATCAATATCACGAAAATGTCTTTGTTTATTTAGATGATCTATTGGTAGTCTCTTCCACGTTCCAGGAACATATGGAATTGCTGTCCAAAGTCTCTTCATTGTTAAGAGCGGCTGGGTTAACCATAAACCTCAAGAAAAGCAAATTTGTTCTGAGAGAGGTGAAATACTTGGGATTTTTGGTTGGTGAAGATGGTCTTCGAACAGACCCTGACAAGGTAAGAGCTGTAGCAGAGTATCCAGCTCCATCTACAGTAAAACAAATACGTAGACTATTGGGAATGGCTGGTTGGTACCAACGTTTCATACCAAATTATGCAAGCGTGGTATCACCAATTACCGATTTATTGAAGAAGAGTTCGGGGAAACTGAAATGGACATTAGAAGCGCAAGCTGCTTTCGAAAATTTAAAACGATTGCTGACTACAGCACCGGTATTAGTTAACCGTGATTATAATAAAGAGTTCTTTATTAGATGCGATGCGAGTCTGACAGGGATAGGTAGTGTACTGTATCAGGTTGATACTGACAGACAAGAGTGTCCGATAGCCTTCATGTCGAAGAAACTAAATAAAGCTCAAAGAAATTATTCTGTTTCTGAGCTGGAATGTCTTGCGGCAATTCTGAGTGTGAAGAAATTCAGGGGCTATGTTGAAGGTCACCGATTTACAATTGTGACTGATCACTCAAGTCTGAAGTGGCTTATGTCACAGAAAGACTTGAGTGGTCGTCTGGCTAGGTGGAGCCTAAAACTCCAACATATGGATTTTACCATTGTCCACCAAAAAGGTACCCAAAATATAGTCCCTGATGCTCTATCTCGTCTTTATGACGATACACACGAGGAATTGACGGAAGCATTAGTACATCACATTAATGAGATTAAAATCGACAATGAAGGTTATCGGCACAAGGAATATACGGATATGATAGCTAAAGTTCAATCATCACCCAAGGACTTTTCATCTGTTAAAGTCGTGGATGATAAGCTATACATACGTATTGAGCCAAGACCTGATGCAATACCTAACGATGTTCCTGTGTGGAAACTCTGGGTACCAAAACCGATGACTTCAAACATGATTCAGAAACATCATGATGATGGTACTGCTGCTCATGGAGGTGTTAAAAAGACTTTAGAATTACTTCGACGTCTTTATTATTGGCCGGGCATGGCGTCACAGGTACACAACTATGTTGTGTCCTGCGACACATGTAAACAAACAAAAGCCACGAATCAGATATTGCGTCCTCCGATGCAATATCAATTCGAAACAGCACGTCCATGGCAGAGAGTCTATATAGATTTTTTGGGACCGTACCCTCGTTCTACACTTGGGAATACGGTGTTATTGATAGTTCTGGATCATGCTACGAAGTTTGTACTACTGAAACCACTTAGAAACGCAACTTCACCGAAGGTGAATGCTTTTCTAAGGAATGAAGTGTTTCTTACATATGGGGTACCAGAGTTTCTACACAGTGACAATGGCAAACAGTTCACTAGTAGGAACTTTCAAAGTCTTTTGTCAGATTTCGGCATTAAACACATTAGGACCGGTGTCTATAGTCCCCAAAGTAACGCGTCAGAGCGGGTCAATAGGTCAGTCCTAGCAGCAATTCGAGCGTTCATAAAAGGTCAACATACCAAGTGGGATTCACAAATTGGTGAAATCGCATATGCACTGCGAGCCGCAGTACATTCTGCTACCAAGTACTCACCGTACTATTTATTATTTGGTCAACATCCAACCTCGGATGGAAATACTTACCATTTGTTGAGATCACTACACAAGCTTGGTGAAGATGCTGGTGAGGAAATAGAACGCTCTGATCATTTGACTCTGCTTCGGAACCGGGTTCAACAGAATTTAAAAGCAGCTTTCAAAAAATCGCAACATCAGTACAACCTGCGATCTAAACTACGGACTTTTCAACCACAACAACGTGTGTTTGTACGGCAACATCATTTGAGTGACGCTACCAAAAAGTTCTCGGCAAAATTGGCTCCAAAGTTCTTACCTGCAATGATTAAGACTAAGATTGGAAATGTACTCTATGAGTGCACAGATATGAGCGGTAAGAATCTTGGAGTACATCACGCGAAAGACATCAGGGAATGATGTCTTTTCGTTAGGTAGGGTTGTTCCTCTGGCTGATTGTCGTCTCTGGGGTTCACATCTTCAGGTCATACTTACTGGTTGTATCGGGGTGTCCATGTTGCTGACGTTCGGATGGATGGTCGGTCTCAATACTCAGTGAAGTTCTTAAGGACTTCATGAGTGTTGGAACCGGTCATCGGTCTTGACGCCAGTGACTGTGGGTATCTCGATCCCAGATACAGTTTAATAAGTGGAAGTAGTTCGGTGGTTTTCTGTCATGGAGGGGATGGCGACGTTTTTGTTATTTCAAGAGTAGAAATCTTGATTTTTACCTTGAATTCATGGTGTAACGATCGCAATAATCGCAAAACAATAATAAAACCAAATTCCTCTTTGTTTTCAATTCAATAGAAATGCATTTCATTAGTTTCCGTTCATTTTTACATTAATAATAATTTTAAATTTTTCTAAAACTTAACTGCTAGTTGAATTTTGAATATACTATAAAAAGCAAACGAACGTACTCAATTTTATTTCCAATTCTAGCGAACAGATGTCGTTGTCGTTATTAATCTTTGCTGAATTTTGAATATTACCCGATTTGTTTTGACATCGGAAGATGTAACAAATTAAAAGACATTTTTTTGACAGATTTTTTGAATGTGAATTTTCTAAAGATTCATTCCAAGTTTAGCTTTTAAAACAATTAAGTCTTTTAGAATTTTACGTGATAACTTAAAAATAGTGAAGCTTTACTTAAATCTAATTCTAACCAAAGAAAAATATTGTACTGGTGATAATAAATTGATTTATCTAATCAAATAATAGATTGATCTTGTGATTTTATTCATTTCTTAATAAATCAAAAGAAGCAAAACAAACCCAGTCAAATTGAATGATTTGTGTCCGTCCAAGACGGAATTAAAGAATTGGTTGGGCTAAATTGAGAGGTACAACTAATATCTGGGTGCAAATTAGCACAGATGTATATATATATATATATATATATATATATATATATATATATATATATATATATATATATATATATATATATATATATATATATATATATATATATATAATTTGCAATTACGTAGAGGGAATTAACATTATAAACTGGGAAGGAAAGAGAAGTGTCAAGAGGAAATAGTGTGTATTGGCCTATGATTTCTATGGAAGAGTATATTATCATCTAAATCTATTAAAGACGACCAGAGGAATCTCCAAGGAAGCATCAATCAACAATAATTGAGATAAGTTTTTTTGTTTGTTTATTATTACTATAGAATTTTTTTTTACTTCTTTTATGCTCAATTTTGTTTCTAGAATTGTTTCGTTTTTGAAATTTTTATGTTAGGATAAAGTTGATAATATTGTAAGAGATCCCCAAATTTAGGATTCGTTGAAGGGACAATCCGTATCCTGAGTGTAATCCTTTTTTTTTTCTATCGTTAAAAGCCCAAGGTTATATGTTTGGTACGTTTAGTTTGACTGAAACAACTGAAAAAACAACAACAATTGTATTAAATTTTTCGTTGTTTCAAATGCTTCAGTCAAACCGAACACGGCTGTTATGAGAACCAGTTTTCTTGAATTTCCTTTCTTATGAGATACCGACAATATGTGACAGGTATAATGTTAAATAAACAAAAGTTTTACACTATTTGGTGTAAAATAAATAAAGTTTTGAGAGATTTTTAGAGTGATTAAGCTTAAAGTAATTATTTTAATTCACATGAGCTTTGCAATTTTAAAACATTTTTTATTTTCGCTCAGAAAAACTTTTTTAAAACAGTTTTTGCGTATTTCGTGCCGGGAACAAACACAATTTACAATTGTATAATCACAGATGAAGAATTCAATTTAAATAAATATGAGATAATGAAGTTTCAATTTAGAAATTATCTGAACATGAAAATTAAAATATGTTTTATTGTTGTTTCATCCACTGTGGCTGAGTCTGTATGATGGCTTTGAACTATGATGTCTCTGATGAGTGTGAGTTCAATCCCAACAATAATTACTTATTATCGGGAATAATACTTTCAATAATTACTTTGAGCAATAATTGCTCACAAAATCGCCCAAAAATTAATATTCCATTATTGTTGTCTATATATGGAACATATATGCCAATATATTGACTGTGTGTAAGTTAGTTAGTTTCGCATTGATTTGCAACAATCAATAATGACTTTAAAATGACTTAGGATGTTGACTAAATAGAAATATTTTTCATCCTATGAATTCACATCCTATGAATTCTAATACAAAAACATCCAAATAATTTCGGTTTTTTTGGCATCACTTGTTGTATTCCTTTTTTGCATCACTTCTTCTATACCTTCATCGAATATATTGTCGCTATTCTTACTGCCCTTGCTGACCATAAAATGACATAATGATCAAAATTGTTTGCAACGTTTTTAGTAACCTACCACAGGTAAAGAAAGCGTATATTAAACCGCATGAGCACTGTGAAAATTTGTGAATCCATTTTTGTTCCGTATGTTCTAATGTTCTATATAGAGAGACACCTGAAAACTTATTTGATCGCGTATTTTTTTATATGTCCTTTGTTGTATATATAATACTATTTTTTTTATAGTTTACTGATCAACTAGAGTGCTGATCCTTTTACATTCATATTTAAAAAAAAAATAGATCATATCTCATTACAACTCTTTGAAATTATGCTACTACGTCAACAAAATGTATAACACACAAACTTTATTTATAGGCGTAGCAAAGCACGCCGGGTCCCGCTAGTATAATATATATAAACATACACAAATAAACCAAAAATTTGCGAATCACAATGCAAGATTCACACATTTGTAAATATAAAAGATGTAATTATTCATATTTATAAAAACAACAATAGCATTGCTACAAATTGAAAAACAAAATTGTATAATAAAATCACATAAAAATATATCTAAATAAAACAAAACAAATCCATTGTTAATAGGTTTTAAATTCTCATCCATATATCATGGAGATATATATATATATATATATATATATATATATATATATATATATATATATATATATATATATATATATATGTATATATATATATATATATATATATATATATATATATATATATATATATATATATATATATATTTATATATATATATATATATATATATATATATATATATATATATATATATATATATATATATATATATATATATATATATATATATATATATATATATTATATATATATATATATATATATATATATATATATATATATATATATATATATATATATATATATATATATATATATAAATATATATATATATATATATATATATATATATATATATATATATATATATATATATATATATATATATATATATATATATATATATATATATATATATATTTTTTTTTTTTATTGGAAGTTAGGCATGTTTAGTGTTAATATAATTAATTAAACGTCTCTGAATATCCGAAGATACCATGCCAACTAGGGATTATAATCAATTGAGAATTAAGTTTCTTTTAGAAATTTATGAACGCCGACTTTGAACTTTTGCGGGTTAAAGTTATCAGGGAAAACCCACGAAGGTAATAAATTCTAGAGATGGGAGACTCTGTTGAAAAAGTCGCGCTGGAAGGCTACAGTTCTACATCTAATTATTTGAACCGTAAAAGGATGGGCCGCTACCGATGCTCTGGTATGACGCGATAGGTTTGCAGACTTAGGTAAAATCGATTTGATCTCTTCAGAAACCCGTTCATCCATGAAATATTTGTAGAAAATCGTCAAATCAGCAACATTTCTTCTATGCTGCAAGGAATCAAGGTCATTAGTAAGATTTGAGCTACCAATCAATTTAACTGCTCTCCGCTGTACAGAATCAAGACACTTCAAACTACATAAGTATGCTCCACCCCATATGTGAGAACAACATTCCATACAGGGACGTATAAAAGATTTGTATATTAAAAGAAGCTGTTCGCAAACTGAAAAACTTACGACATCGTCCCAAAAACCCCAATTTTTGAACAGCGCTTTTTGCTAGGGTAAAAATATGAGAATTCCATTTCATATTATTTTCAATCTCAACTCCTAGAAGTTTCACGGACTCTTTCTCTATCAAAACGTTGGAATCAAACTTCAATGGAAAATGGTTAGGTGTTGATAATCTTGAAAAATGGCAAACTTGTGTTTTGGACGTATTGAATTCAACACTGTTAGTAACACCCCAATTAAAGATAGTTTTAAGATCAACGTTTAATGAATCTATCAAATTTGATCTACAGTTATTAAGCGCCAAAGGCGAATACGATCTAGGTGCAACATGAGATGCATGAAGAGTGCTATCATCAGCAAAACTATGGATAGGATTAATTGTTGAAACCAACAAGTCATTAATATAGATAAGAAAAAGAGTTGGGGACAAAGCGGAACCTTGAGGAACGCCTGTATTAGTCGAAAATACATCCGATGAAATACCGTCAACATTGACTCGAAATTTTCGCTCAGATATAAAGCTTTGTATCCAGGAAATTAGTGGCTCATCTAAACCATAACATCTCAACTTGCATATAAGATTTTTGTGTGAAACTTTGTCAAATGCTTTGGAAATATCAAGAGCAACACCGAAAGTCTCACCAAAGTTTTCAAGGGATCTGTTCCAAAGATGAGTAACAAACGAAAGCAAATCTCCTGTTGCTCTTCCTTTTCGGAAGCCGTATTGTCTTTTATTAAGTAATTTGGAAGACTCTAAGAAGCTCATTAAATTAAAATTTATATATTTCTCAAAAACTTTAGACACTACTGACAAAATTGAAATGGGTCTGTAATTGGATGGGTCAGTTTTGCTACCCTTTTTTGCTACTGGCTGTACACTAGCAATTTTCCATATTACAGGAAAAATCCCTTTCTTATAAGACAAATAAAATATTTTAGTGAGGATAGGTCCTAGCAAACGTTTTAAGTATAATTGGAGGAATATTATCAGGCCCAGATGCCTTGTTGGTATTAATTTGTAAAAGCATTTTTCGAATAATGTTTTTACGAAAAATTATTCGCTTCATTTTGAGCGATGCTTTAGGAATAGGTCTAGGTTGGAAATTGGGTTCGACTAAGGTAGAATTTATAGAAAAAATATGTCCTAGCAAATTAGCCTTTTCTTTTGGGTCAATAATAGGTATATCTTTATCAATAAGAGGAGGAAGAGAAGATTTACAGAAATTGCCTTGGATAGTCTTAGCGGCTTTAAAGAAGTTACGCGATCCAGTTGGGTGCTCAGCAAATTTAGAAGCTTTTTTCAAATTAAATAGATTTTTCTCTCCATCTATTAGTTTTCTACATAAATTCCTCTCTTTTCGATACTCTCTAAGGTTTTCATCAGTTTTGTTTTGGAAAAACTTTCGAAAAGCCTTTTTTTTAGCTTTAATTGCTTTTTTGCATTTACTCGAAAACCATAGGTCAACCTTCGGAATGATCAATTTATTAGGAATAAATCTACGCATGCCTTCACCTATAATTTCAGAAAAATTAATAGCAGCAATGTTTGGATCTTGACCAGTAAGACAACTATGTTTCCAAGGAAAGCGTTTGAAGAAGATTTTAAGTCCTTGCCAATCCGCCGCTTTGTAATCCCAAACAAGACGGGGATTCGCTTTAAATTGTTTAGGAATTTGTATATTTAATTTAGTGGCGATCAAATTATGATCTGACCCACCTAAAGGCTCTGATACTTTAAATTGTACTAAGCATGGATCATTTGTCAAAAATAAGTCAAGTAAGTTGCTACTTTGTCCAGGAATGTCAGGAACTCTGGTAGGCTTGTCTATTATCTGAGTGAAATTATGATAAAGAGCAAAGAGCTCAGTTTGTTTACCTATCTCATCAGTAGAGGAGCTGTGTATGAGCCATCTTGAACATTATGAACATTAAAGTCCCCTAGAAGAATAAACTTAGCATTAGGATACTGAGCTAACCTATCTATCTTTTCAGACAGATCATGAAATAAATTAATGTTCTCAGGTGAATTAGGAGAACGATACAGTCCAAAAACAAACAAAGTTTGATTAGGGCATCAAATTTTTAAAGATACCATATTATGGTGTTTAGTGTTTAATTCAAATTTTTTAACCCTCACATATGGAATAGAATTTCGAACATAAGCGCAAACACCATGTTTGTTATAGAATGAAGATTCTAGATCATAATTAGGACAAATATATTTACCATTATCTAATGTTACGGCTCTCCCACTGATAATCGTTTCTGTTAAAAAAAGAATATCAGGACGGCAACGTTCAAGATATTGGTGGACCGAGTTGAGATTGATGTTCAAACCTCTTATGTTTGTAAAATTGATTGATAATTCAGACATTTTAACTCAACGTTTATAAACCTTAATAAACCTTAAACCTTAAAGAAAAGCCTTAATTGCATTCAATATAAAAACAAAATCCAAACTGACAAATCAACAGCCCGAAAACTTGAATCTAAGTCTAAGTTCCAGCTGCCAAATCGACAATCTAAACTCTGAAATCGCAATTGAACTGTGAAATCATAATAGAAATTGAAACAATATAAGGTAAACAATCAACAGAAAACGCCAAAACTGATAAATGTTTTTAGAATAATTGAAGGAATACAATCTGGCCCAGATGCTTTGTTGGATCCCCGACAAAAACTTAGATCTATTATATCACCAAAAGGAAAAATTGTTCATGCAGTTGGGCAAAATTGTTACTAGGACTAAGTTTACTGCCTGAATATTAATCCAAGTACCTAACAAACACACAGAAACATAAAAATAAATAAATTTATAATAATAATAATAATAAAAATTTTCTTATCTGAAAAATTTAGATTCCAATTTTACTTGTTATTGATATTGGTTTTTCTAAGTTTTCTTAAATTTTTCCTTATTTAGTTCCTTATCCAAAAAACAACATCAATATTTATTTCCAAAAAATTAATATTTAGCAGATTTGATAGTTTTTCAGTAGATAGATTTAATAGATGAAACTTTTTTTTGAAAATCTAAAAACTTACCTAAAACAGAAAAAAAGAAAAAGTAATTAGTAATTATATTAACTGTAAATAGGGGTAAATTTATGAAAAGTTTCATAACACAGAAAATTAAATAAAAGTATAAAAAATTAATAGAAAATTCAATGAAAAAATTTAATTTAAATTTATTTGTAAGAAAATGACACAAAAAAAACAACGTCTTGATTCAACGATTGCTTTGATATGTATATATTAATATATATATATATATATATATATATATATATATATATATATATATATATATATATATATATATATATATATATATATATGTATATATATATATATATATATATATATATATATATATATATATATATATATATATATATATATATATATATATATATATATATATATATATATATATATATATATATTTACATATGTATAATTAATGTATAATGAAATTATAAAAGGAATTCAATCACAAATATTGTGTGTTATTACATGCATGTTATTATGTAAAACTTCTAAAACTATTTATTTAGTTCTTCCCAAACCATGTTGGAACTTCTTATTTCTTTTTATAGTTTTGTCGTTTAAAGAAATCTTGTGTAGCTTGACAGATGTTATCTTTATTAAAGTATCGTCGAAGGTCTTTTCTGTTCTTGTTGCATACCTCCGTTAAAAAAGCTAAGATTTTTGTATGTTTTTAAAAAAAATTTTGTCTGAAAGTAAAACATAGTTATTAGTTTTATATTTTATTATTAAAAGTTATTAGTCAGAACTCACCATCTTCATCTGCTGGTAAATTTTCTTCCAGTTTCTTAATTCTATCCCATTTCAGCTGTTGGGAGAATTTGTCATCGAGGAGCTTGAGTAGCACGGATTTGGTGAACCCATTAACCTTTTTTTTGGCATCACCTTTGAATGCATATTGTGTGTATGCGTAAGCCTAGTAAATTAATAAATAAGAACATTGTAACATTTATAAATTTTTGTATTTGTGGGACTGAACAAAATAATTAGGAAATATCATCAGCAGATTTAAAGTAGGCATTGCTCAGCAAATTATTGTCTAGACCGACATGTACGTATTCTCCTGGATAAACTGTAATTTTCTCTAATTTTCGAGGCGTTTGTAATAAGGTTCTGTAGTCCATTGGTAAATCCGGAAAAAACGCTTTGAAAAATTTTAATAATTCGGATATTGAATTCTTGTTTATGTTGTGTTCAATCGCCCATCTTTGTAAAAACACTTAACATAAGAATTATTTTCTGGGTTGTTATATGGTCCAATGAAACTTATAACATTAAAATTGTCAGCGATATTTGCAGAATTATTATTATTTAATTTGTTAGGTCGATCGCAAACATCATCTTCACCAATTTCACAAACAAGCACACACTTATTAGACCCGCCATTACTATCGTTTGATTCCAATAAAATATTTTCTTTTGCAACGGCTGGAATATCACAAGTACCATCTCCGATTAACATATCACTGTCTTCATCAGATGCACAATAATTATATTCAACATCACTTGATTCACCAAATGTTTGGTTATTTTGAAAACTTTTTTCTTTTTCCTCTAAAATTTTTTTAAACTTTTCTTTATTAATATTTTTAATTTTATATTTTAAATTATTTATTGCTTTAATTCTAATTTTATTATTGTTTATTAAAGAACACATTTTTTATTTGGGATAATTGTTATAAATCACTTTTCTACGCCACGCTAAAACTACACGCTATTACCACACATAATAAAATAAATGTACTTACTTGCTACCACAAGATGTACCTTGACTATGCGCCTAATTACATGCGCTTACTTGTAATATGGTAAAACACAAATGGAAGTCACTTATTTGTTTACTATAAGCTGACAGCACTACTGGTTTCAAGATCATATTAGTGTAACTAACTGTTGAGCCTGTCGAATAATAGACGGATTATGTTAGTGTTTTGTAATTCACTTAAACATTCACCATTTAACGAACCCCAAAGCCAAAGTTCAGAGAAATTCTTTGCTTTCTTTATTTATCTTCAATATTCGACCATACTACTGACTTCAAAGTCAAATTTGAGTAATTAGCTTTTGAGCCCATCGAATAATAGGTCGATTATGTCGGTGTTCTGTAACTGACTTCTTAATATTCGACAAATAATGAACCTCTGGGCCAAAGTTCTGTAACTGTCGTTTTTGGATATCGAATGATAGAAATTCAAGTTGAAAATTTTAAAAACATATTTAGTCTCACGGTAAGACTGACTTTTAAATCAGAATTTCCAAAATTGACTTTCGTTTTAGTTATATCTCCAGCATTAAAGACTAAAACATAAATTTTACTTTTGCGTTACTTATAAATAGTCAATGAACAGGCAAAGAAGTCAAATTAACAATTTCGGCAACAATGTCAATCGTTTGACTTACATTTTCAATATTTTAGACTTTATGGTTTACCGGGGTAGTTAATCGTTTTGAATCAGAAGATCACGATTGAAATTTTTTTTGTTGAAATTGAAAAAGTTTTGAATCGTTTTCTATCCGACATTACATATACAGTAATGCCCCGTTTAACGTCGAGGATGCGTTCCAAAATTCCTTAACGTTATTCAAATCAACGTTAAACGGGGTATGGGTGTCGTGCAAAACGATCAGATAGGTGCTTAATTGTTAATTTTACGTAAATTTTTCCTTCTTTTCCATAATTATTAACTGATTAAGTGGAATATTTCGTGCATTTTGATCTTAAATTCATATATTAAGCAGATTTTCGATTTTAAGATACTGTAGAGTTGCCGTAGAGTTTGAATTAAGTGAGAACATTTTATGTCAGCTTTACGACTGTGGGGTGAAATTCGTACGTAACGAGCTTGTTGATCAGGTTAGCAGGTCAGATTCGATAAAATGCTTTTTAGATGTTTAATGCGATTACGTACGTTTCACCACCTTTTTCAAGTATGCTGTGCTAAAGATAAGCTACATATTTTAATAGATCGGTTGTTGATCCTTTGTTTCTAAAACCGTATTGGCTGTCAGATATCAAATTGCTATCTTCCAAAAATTTTGATATGTGTGTATTAATGTAAATGATGCTCGTATATTTTAGATAGGACTGAGAGTAAGGCTCCTTGTTCCTTTTTTGGGGACGGGCTAGAAATTGTCCAACTTCCAGCACGAAGGAAAAATACCAGATTTATAGGATTTGTAGAAAGTAGGTGCAAGTTCTTTTGAAAATGTTTTTAGAATAATAGGACGAATATTGTCCAGACCGGATGCTTTGTTGATATTTAACCCATTTTAAGAGTTTTTCAACACTTTTGGGTTTAAAATGAAGATCTTTCATAATAACTCCTGAAGACTGGGTCTGGGATATTGTTTCAGGAGTTTCTAAAACGGTCGAGATCGAAGCAATGTGACCTTTCTTGTGGGGTCAGTGACGACCAAATCAACGTCAATAATAGGATGAATAGAAGATTTGATACCAGATTTTAAAGAATCAATGGCACTGTAAAAACTTTTGTCAGATATGCATATGGACACAGTTGAAAATTTTTCCGCTTCGCTCTGTCAATCTCTACTTTTTCGGTTACGATTATCTGTTAAATAGCATATAAAATACTAGCTAATGTCGTCCTTGCTCGGCTCATCCCGTTCGCCGAATCTATCATCGGCGACTATCAGTGTGGTTTTCGTCCCAACCGCTCAACCACATCCAATGTTTTACCTTAAGGATGATTCTGGAAAAATGTTTGGAGTACAACATCAGCATTCACCAGCTCTACGTTGATTTCAGGCAAGCATATGATAACATCATCCGCGACAACCTCTGGTCCGTACTCATATGCCTTGGTATCCCAGAGAAACTTGTTTCTCTGTGCAAATTCACAACATCGGGATCAAATTGTAGAATAGTAATCGATCCAGTTTCAGATCCTTTCGACATAACATCAGGTGTCAAGGTGTCAGGACAAGGTGATGTACCCGCGCCCGTACTGTTTAATCTGGCGCTGGAGTACGCGATAGTAAAAAGCCGAATTTAGACACAAAACTGCATATATAACAAATCTAGTCAAGTTTTTGGCTACGCAGATGATATTGTGCTTCTCGGACGTAGAACGAGCGATATTAAGGATCGCGTCTCTCTCAACTTGAAAGAAATGCTAAACGACTTGGATTATGCATCAACATCGGCAAAACTAAAGTGTTAACAACATCTAAGAACATACCTCCCGGAAATCTGGATACTGGCGACTATGAAGTGGAACGCGTGGAAAACTTCAAATACCTCGGGTTTGTAATAACATCGTCAAATGACATGCAGGCAGATATCAAAGCCAGTGTCTCTGCCGCATACAGAGTTTTCTACGGATCAAAACCTCGCGGCCGTGTAAACTCACACTTTACAAAGCATTAATTCAACCTGTGCTTACATTTGGAAGTGAAAGCTGGACACTGACTTCCTCCGATTGTAGAATTTTGTCAACATTCGAGAGGAAGGTCACACGAACAATTTATGGTCCATGTAAAGTTGCTGAAAATCAGTATAGAATTCGAATGAATCATGAAATCAGACAGCTTCTTGGAGGCTGCGATGTAATCGGATTCATTAAATCCAACCGGATTAGATGATTCGATCATGTAGAAAGGGCTTCATTAGATAGAATGATAAAAAAAGCGTCCCAACAACAACCAGCTGGTGTTCGTCGAAGAGGAAGACCTAGGAAACGCTGGCGTGATGAAGACCTTCGTGATATAGGATGTCGAAACTGAGGTCAACTGGTCATGGAACGAGATGATTGGAAGCTGATTGCACAAACGGCAAAATGATCCAAAAATCCTCTATGGGATGTAAACGCCAGAAAGAGAGAGAGAGATTATCTGGTTTGATATTTTATTAGCCTTTAGATATTGGGTACGATTTAAGGGATTTTTGTTATAGATCCAAATATTAAATAATCTACGTTTGTTTCTAAAGAAACTCTGAAGAACTATTTGGCTGTCTTAGGAAGTAAATATTTTTGTTGGGATTTCATTATTGAGAAGAGAGTTGAATGGTTTCAATATAGTTTTTGGCCAGAAACATTTACATCGTCAGTATAAAAACAATGACGATTATTTAATTTTGTTTTAAATAGTAGACGAAACTATTACACGAGTAGAGAAACTAATAAAAATATAAAAATATTATTTTTTCTTGTTTCGTAAAACTTTTCAAGTTCGGAGATTAACTTAAAGTTAGTTAATTAAGATTAAAAATGTTGATTAAATTCGAAAGACTAAATAATTTAAGAGAATATTTTGTTTGTTTCTCAAAATTCGAAAAAAAAATTTTTCATTTTTTTTAAATTTTCAAAAAAAATTTATAAATTTGTAATAACGTTAAAGTGAATCAACGTTAAACGGGGTAACGTTATACGAGGTCTGACTGTATAGCACCAATCGTAACTTATCGTATTTTCCCGTCATTAGATTTCTATCGGGCTGAATTTGAAATTTACGATTGAGATGTTTTCAGGAGAAATCAACCAATCGTAATCTATCGTTATCAATGGGAGGTTTTACTTTTCGGTTTCAATGGTTTTTTTACGATGGAATTTCTATCGTTGTTAATCGTTTTAAATCTGAAGATCACGACTTGAAATTTTTTGGTAAAACTGAACAAGTTTTGAATAGTTTTTTATCGTACATTCCATATGTAGCACCAATCGTAACCTATCGTATTTTTCCGCCATCAGATTCCTATCGGTTTGAATATGAAATTTACGATTGAAATTTTTTCAATAAAAACAAACCAATCGGCATCATTCGTCACCTATGGGATATTTCAGATTTGGTTTCAATGGGTTTTTTACGATAGAATTTCTATCGTTGTTAATCGTTCTGAATCTGAAGTTTTTGATTGAAATTTTTTGGTAAAACTAAACAAGTTTTTAAACGTTTTCTATCGTACATTCCATAAGGAAAATCAATCGTAACCTATCGTATTTTTCCGCCACCATTCCTATCGGTTTGAATCTGAAATTTACGATTGAAATTTTTTCAAGAAAAACAAACCAATCGGCATCTACCGTCACCTATGGGATATTACTTCGGTTTTGAAAAAACCTAAGCATTGCAAAAGTGAAATTTTTAGCCCCCCCCCCCCTTTTTTGGCATTCGGCTAATTTAAGAAAACCATTTGATACTGATGTGATTCAAAAGCGCTACATCATGTCTTAATTTTAAAATATGTAGAGTAAAATACGCAAAAAGGTTGTATTTAACATCAGAAGAATACAAATTAATGGCATTATTTCACTAATCTTTCTAGCCTGGACTACATAGAGTTTAAGGCGTAATGCTATTTAGTGCTCCTGCAATTCTCTACATTGCTTGAAAAACAATACATGGGGACTAAACAAATTAATCTTTCTGGTAAGAGAAAAATATTCTATCCAAAAATTTTTATGCATAAAGCTGATTTGATGAATTTAATATGTACACAAACTAAATACAAACAATTTAACAAATTGTTAAAAAAATCAAAACATAGTTTTATTCTGTATCTTTAAAATTATACATATATGATATTAATAAATCATCAAAGTTAGAAAAAAGAATTAGAAATCACAGTTAAATTAATTTTTGAATGAAATTATAAAAGAAGTGTATCTAAGAAAGTATTATGCAATAGCCAGCGGAGCAATTTTTAAATATATTCGAAGAGAACCGTATCACCATCCTGTATTGAATAATAGTCCAAAGTTTTAGATAAATTGTCCATTTCAACTTTTAAATTCTTATGGTTTGCATCAATGTAACTAATTTTCGGTAAATTTAAGTTATCCGATTTGAATAATTTTATGATTAATCCTTGTAATGTTTGTACGGACATACGAATGGGTACCTTCTTTTGTATACTTCGATCGGTATTAAATTCTTTTATTATAATAGTTATAAGAGATGATTTTTTTATTATTGGACGTACAATTGCTTCTTCGGGACAACCATACTTTTTAATTAATCGAGGATATGCACGACATTTTTTCACTAACTTTAAACGTTCTATCTGATTCGTTTCAGATTTAATCCAATCCCATCCGAACATTTTCCAAATATCATATTCAGCGCCGCGTCTCTGATCATTGGTTATTTTTGTTTTATTTAAATACTTTAAACTAGAAATCATAGCAACAGCACGAGAAAACATTTCTTCATATCCTCCGAATGTTGAGCTCGGTGTTTGTGATAAAACTTCTAAATTTGGTAATTTATCTAATTCGTTAAACTCTGTAATTTCATCAACAAGCGGATTATCACGTAAGTTAAGTGTTGTTAGAGAAGCAAATATATCTAAGTATTTATCATTGTCAACTTCAGGCAAGGTTACTCTTTTGATTCCATTATCCATTAGCAATAATTTTTTCAAACTTTTGATATTCCCAAGTTTTAATATTTCATCAAAGTCAGACAATTTATTCATATGTAAATCTAATGATTTTAAATTACGAAAAATATTCATATTTTGATTATTTGACATATCTGATAAAGATACGATTCCGTTGTCTTGCAATCCCAGTTCTTCAATTTCCGGCCATAGTTGGGCTATGTACAAAATATCATCCCAGTTATTCAATCCACAACTTCTTAAACTTAAATTTTTAATATGCCGAAAATATGGTTCAAGTGCTTCTACTTCGTTTGATAAAGGAGTGGCTAATTTGTTTTGAGCCAAATTTAAATATTTTAGTGATGGTAACTGTTTGACAATATCAGCAACGATTGTCCAATTCCAAATCAATGTTGAGGTTAAATCAATTTGAACTAAATTTGTCAGCGTATTTAAAGAACCTGCTGATGATGTTAGAGTGTTTGCCACCGATATATCAGTTAAATCTGCCAAGCGACTTTGTTTATCGATTATTTTTTCCATTCCAACTATCTCAAAAATTGAAGCTCGTAAATACTGTTGAGCTTCTTTCATTAGTTTCTCGTCGAGAATATTTTCACAATCAATTATATAACGGCGTTCTATTGCCTGCGACAAACTTTCAGGTGAAAGAATCTTTCCAGGACGAATCATTGATCCCGAAGATGGATGACTGTAAAAAAAACCAAAACAGTTACAAGTTATGATGGCATTCTGTATTTATTAAAGGTTTGGTATAATCAAATATAATCGGTGGTACTTAATAAACACATATGCTTCACTTATTTTTCTTACAATAAGTGTTGTGCCTAGTAAGCCAAATAAATTCAAATATTGCTTAAGCCAAATATTGTATAAATTAGCAAGCCAAAATAATTCTTATGCAAAGTACAGTATATATTTGTCAAATGTGTAATGTATTTAGAAAATATGTTAAAAAATGAGGCAGCATATGTTGTAATAAGATAGAATATAAATGATTAGAATTGAGTTTAAAGAATAGAGAAATTATTACTATAAAACCGATGTTTCAAAATTGAAAAATTAAATACGAAAAAATCGGTCTGTAATCACTAATTTTGGTACCAATTTGCCGGTTCGATTTTGTAGGTATTTCAATGTTTCATTAAACACACTAAATACTAATTGAGCTAAATTGATGAATATTCTCTAGGTAGCTAAATTTTTTAAATTCATTGCAGGTGTTTCGTTAATAGATGTGTTTAGGCAAAATATATTTCATTACGACTTCTTATATACTGTATTAGGCATAAACTATTAAAAATTATTATTTTTTTACAAAAACCATTATGCATTCGACTTCAACACAGAATAAAACAAATTTAAATAATTTTGCCACCTTGTTTTAAAATATTGCACTCCGTTGACGTTTCCATTATGTTTTCCACGTTCGTGATCATCCCACTCAACACCAATCCAAATACCTTGATATCCTGCAATCTAGTAGTATTTTTTAATTAATGAATTAATAAAGATTTTCTGTAAAAAAAATTACCTCTCCAACATATTTCACAGTTCCGATATCATTACAAACTTTAATGCGTGAATTTTTCGGAAAATTATCAGCAACATATTCATTTTCAACTAATCCTACCATTTTTCACCTATCTTGTTTCTGGAATATATTTAAATGGGTTAAAGAACTTAACTTTTAACAATTTAACTTTATCACTAAAAACAATTTTTCATTCTAGATTCTAGAATAGAATAAAAAACAATGTTTTGGTTTTCTTTTTATTGAAAATTGACAATTAAAGTAGAGTTCTGTATTGGGGTTATCAGATTAAAATCTGATTGGTTTTGCTATTGGGCACAGGGATAGCAGCTTACTTTATGGAGGGATGTTTTTAAAATTTCACAATCATAACCTGCGTTCCTTTTAGGTAAACAATTGCTATCCGAACCAAATTTTAAATGGAACGGCAATAATGTGAAGTGTCTTAGATTATTTTTTCTAAGACTACAACCCAAATTTTGTCTTAGTTTTTTAAGAAATTATAAAATTAATATTGTTAAAAAATGTGAACAAAAATAACACAGAAAATTATATGTTAGAGAAAATTAAAAAATTTATTTATTTTTAATTTAAAATTAATTAAACATTGAAAGATTTCTAAAAATTGGATATGATGGGGATATTACTTTTACTTAGGCGCCAAGAATTTTTTTTTTATTTGATAGAGAATCACTCACTGAAGCGAATAAAACCAAAACGAGTTGTATCGAAGCCCGCGGGGTCCAAGATGGCCTTTGAAAAAAACAAAATCCATACAAAATTGCACTGGTTTTGACAAAAAATTTTTATATTTTACTTATTTTTGCTTTATTTCCTATGTGCTTTTAAGATAAACGATCAAAACTGTCCCTTTTACTAAATTTTCTTAATTTACGATAAAAATAATTTAAAAAAAATCCACTCGCGCCTAAGATAAAGTAATCTTGCCGATACGATTCATGCAAAAGAAAATAACGAAAAGATATAAGTTTGACATTTGGGCTGAAAACTGAAATTTTTATAAACATTTGGGTAAACATTCTACACATTTTTCTCTTAACTGATAAAACTCTGGTGTTGAATAGAGGCGTATGTTTGATATGTAGCTTTACTACCTTTCGATATGGTTAACTTGAAAACAAAATTTAGTACAAAAGTAAAGGAAAAAGTGGTAAATGGAACACACTTAGTACCCGTGTTCCTTTTAGGTAAACTTGCTACCCGAACCAAATTTTAAATCGAACGACTTAAATGTGAGGAACCTAAACCTACCTAAAAGGAACACGCGTACTTAGTGTGTTCCATTTACCACTTTTTCCTTTACTTTTGTACTAAATTTTGTTTTCAAAATAACCATATCGAATGGTGGTAAAGCTACATACCAAACTTACGCCTCTATTCAACACCAGAGTTTTATCAGTTAAGAGAAAAATTTGTAAAATGTTTACCCAAATGTTTATAATAATTTCAGATTTCAGCCCAAATGTCAAATTTATTTATTTTCGTTATTTTCTTTTGCATGAATCATATCCAATTTTTAGAAATCTTTCAATGGTTAATTAATTTTAAATTAAAAAAAAATAAAATTTTTAATTTTCGCTAACATATAATATTCTGTGTTATTTGTATTCACATTTTTTAGCAATTTTAGTTTTATAATTTTTTAAAAATATATATGTATTGTCAAAAAAATGTCGGGAAGTTGTACTAAGACAAAATTTGGGTTGTAGTCTTAGAAAAAATAATCTAAGACACCTCACATTATTGCCGTTCGATTTAAAATTTGGTTCGGGTAGCAAGTTTACCTAAAAGGAACGCAGGAACTATACTGTGGGTCTTCACATAACATCTACAATCGAGTTATACAAGAAATCACACGTGAAGACTACTTCTATCTATGTCATAACATTTTTCATGATATTTTTTTCTACAAGAATTGTAGAAAAAAATATCGGTATGATTTTATGATAATTCAAAAGAAATATGGCGATTTGATTTTGTTTATCTTCAAACATTTAAAATTCAGCAAATTTAGGTGCTTTTTTTCTATTAAAGAGATTATTTTCTGTATCTATTAGTCGCCTACAAATATTTCTCTCAATTCGGTGCAGTCTAACACATCCTCTTCACGTGACAAATATCATGCCAATGATATTGATAAAAATGCAACAGAAATATCAAAGATGGCTGTTGGTATTACAAAATATCATACTGATATATTTTGACAGATATAAAACATCGTTTTTGTTTGTTTGCAAAACATTAACTTCTCTTTTGTTTTCTTCCATAATTTTACTATAACTATGTATTCAAAAACATTCTACAAATTTTAAATATAAATAATATATAAAATATGCTTTGAATTTTAAATGTTTGAAGAAAAACAAAATCAAATCGCCATTTTTTTTGAATTATCATAAAATCATACTGATATTTTTGTCTACAATTCTTGTAGAAAAAAATATCATGAAAAATGTTATGACATTGATAAAAGTAGTCTTCACGTGTGATTTCTTGTATAACTCGATTGTAGATGTTATGTGAAGACCCACAGTAAGGTTTTCATTGAGAGAAATATTTGCAGTCGACTAATAGATACAGAAAGGGAGAGTGGGTGCGTTCAATATTTTTAAAACTCAGAAACAGTTTACTTTACTTCACAGCTGAGAAAAAAAAAATTACTTAGAAAAAAATTACATATTTACTATCTGAGCATTCATGCACAATGAAAAACCCTTTTTTCTAGGATATCATATAAAGTCTATTTTCATGTAAGCTTTATCCCTGTGAAAATGGTTTTTTCTACTAGTCTAAAATCATTTTCGCAAAATAACATAATGTAGTTGCTGTGATATTTTCATTTAATGATGTTTTTAAATCATAGCAACCGTGAAAAAATAGAATGTGAAATTTGAATGTTATGTTGTCGATTTCCAATTAATAATTTATACATGTGTTATTATGGTTTTCCATATTATTCACTGTTTGTGTGCTTTTGTCACTTTTGAATTAAAATGCAATATTTAAAAATATACTTTTTACTGTTTATTTTTAATTTTTTATTTTATTAATAATAATATAAACTTTTCTTATAGTAACAATTTGAATTTTATTTTTTATTTTATGGAATATCGATTTCGACTTACGTCATCCTCAGTTCTTAAATTATTCTATAATTTAAGAACTGAGGATGACGTAAGTCGAAATCGATATTCTTTAAAACAAAAAATAAAATTCAAATTGTTACTATAAGGAAGTTTATATTATTATTAATAAAATAAAAAATTAAAAATAAACAGTAAAAAGTATATTTTTAAATATTTGCATTTTAATAATTTATAATAAATATCGTTTATATCTTTACTATCGTAGAAAAAATTGCATTTTCTACGCGAGATGAAACCGATTTACGTTGGTGAAAATATTGCTATCACGTTTCGTGAACAAATTTTTGACTCACCAAAAAATATAGTTTCTATCTCTTGTAGCAAAACGAACTACATTCATGACATCCAAGATCTCAGTATTCTCATGCACGGTCGCTGATAGCATTACCAGCACATTCAAAATATAATTAGATGTTTGACGATTTATGTTTGACGAAAAACCAAAAGGAGGACAAAAAGCATAATTTTGAAAAAAGATATCGGACAGATTTTTTCGGCATCAAGTCCTCTTAAAAAGAGACGTCGAAGACGACGATGTTAAAATTTGAAGTACTTTTTGCACACCAATAAATTGTTACTAATACACATGCGTTTTAGGAGAGGATATTTTTATTATTGCATTGCATTCTAAATTTAAGCGAATTTTCAAATTTATACAAAAAAAAGAGACCTTATTGCATAGAAAAGAAAAACAACACAATATTAGTTTACAATATTTTGTTTTTGACAGTAGAAAAACTTCGAAAAACTACTTCAAATATTTTTGTGTATATATACATTAGTTTCATTTCCTTTATTCTCTTAAGGCGCGTTATACACTTGAGCTAAACTATTCGAACTATGTTGTTTGTTTCTATGTTTTTTGATCCCGACCCATTTTTATGATCCCGCAATCCCGGGATTAATGAAAGTAAATCCCGGGATTACGGGATTGTCATATTTGCCAGAATTAATCATTTAAAACACAGAATCCTGCTATCCTGTTTTGTTGATTTGTATTTTTTTATTTTTGGTGATATGCAATGAGATCATATACCACTGGCAATAGCAATGAGAAAATACTTGTTAAGGTTTATAGCTTAGGGGTGCTAGCGGATAAACTCCATTCAGTCAGCGCTAGCACCTTCAATCTTGTTCCACTCTACCATGAAGTATTGGTTGATGCACTTGTAGCTCTTCAGGTTGTACTGAGCTAGAAAAACAAAGCAACCCATTAGTTCGCGAGTTGACGAATGTCTCAATAACTAGCATAAAGGCAAGGAAAACTGAAACATTTTGGGTATTTAAGTATTTGCAGAATGGAAACTCTGCTTTTGTTGATGATATATCGAACATATTTACTGTTTCAAGCCGAAGCTCCATAAAAATTTTTATTCAAGATTATTAAACGTTACATCAGCAGCAGCAGACGTGGGATGTGAAACAGGTAATCCAACTACTCACACTGCAACATCATCGAGCAGAGATTACAGCGAAAATGTTACTAAGGATAAGGTTTCAGTGGATTTAGTAGAGAAAAGCAATTTGGAAGATGAACTGTAACGGAATTTAATTCACGCCTAATACCCAAACCCCCGATATAGAAGCCTAACTCATTTTTTAGCAGAAAAAAAATCGTGAACTTGTAGTGCCATTTTGAAAATAAAACTCAATATAAAAAAAAATCAAAAAATCACCATAACGCCCATAACGCCATCTGGAAAACTAAAACTCCATAAAAAAAATTCAAAAATATTTAATCAAAAACACTAATCCAATTTTTTGCATATGGCAATGTTCATTGTTTATTGCAAATGGCGTGAATCGGTATGGCTATGATATATCGGAGGTTTTGCTAATACCTATAAAAAAACTTTTTTGGTCAGAATGCAACAACATAAAATATTAAACTGGTCACCGCAAATGGTAGAGAAATGAAAATAAGTAAGCAAAGCCGTCATAGATTTGCCCATTTGCAGTGAATGTATAATAATTTATTGACCATTCCACCAAGAAGTGTGGAATCGGAAAGGGCTTTTTTAACCTTCGGAAATATTATTTCCAAATTAACAAACAGGTTTGACGAAAAATCAGTTTGACAAGTTATGTTTTCTAAAATCTATTTCTTAAATCATTCGAAAGTGTTTGGTACTGGTTTTTCTTTATGTAATATCAAAACCCCCGGTATAGAAGCCATCTACATTTTTTAGCACAATAAAAATCGTGAACTTGTAGCGCCATTTTGAAATTAAAACTCAATATAAAAAAAATTCAAAAAATCGCCATAACGCTCATAACGCCATCTGGAAAAATAAAACTCCATATAAAAAAAATTCAAAAATATTTAATCAAAAACACTAATCCAATTTTTTGCATATGGCAATGTTCATTGTTTATTGCAAATGGCGTGAAACGGTATGGCTATGATATATCGGGGGTTTTGGTAATATTATTAAAGTTTTGTTTTGGTTCTTCAACTTTTATTTTTATAAGAAGTTGAATTAGTAAGTTAATGTTTTATATGTTTATTCTTTTCAACACTAAAAAATGAATAATGTGTTTTTTATTTGAAAATTGTGTTTTTTCTTAATTATTTATGGTTTTCCATACAAATTTCAAATCCCGGGATTTAAAATTTATGAATCTCGTAGTCCCGGGAGCTGACATAGCTTAACTCAAGTGTATAGTAATCCATTTGATTACGTTATACATTACGTTATACTACGTTCACATTGCCATGATTTTAAACAATTTTTGATTTCAGCTCGATTATCAGCTTGTTTTTATTAATTTTTCCATACAAAACTAAAATCATGTCAAAAGTTGATTTAAATCAAATCCATTCTAAATCACGCTAAGCACCCCTGAATATTTGATTTTCGAAAAAAAAATACAGCCCTACTTCAAAAGTGACATTTAATAAATCAAATATTTTGTTTTGAATTCAAATAAAAAGATGGCTATTGCAAAATTTCAATAAAATTTTGAATCATACAAAAAAATTTTTTATTTAGATGGAGGTTTGGACTCAAAAAAAAAACCAATAAATACAGACAAATCTATTTGGATATCTTTTACATAGCTGAAATAAACATTTTTTTCACAGATTTGGAATATGTGCAAATAGATTTTAAACTTAATCATGTTAATGATAATGTGAACAGTTTTTTGAAATCTTTAATTTTGGGTGATTTCGTGCTTGATTTCATCATAATATGAACGTAGTATTATATATACAAAAAACATAGTTCGCATAGTTTAGCTCAAGTGTATAGCGCGCCTAATTCTTTGATATATGCCCACTAAATTTTTCGTTGCTATAGTAACACGCCTTTAGTTTGTTATATCATTCATAAGAGTGCATTAGTTGAAGCGAGATAAACTTAACTCTTCTGGATTCAAGTGAAATCGCATATTAAGTAAAAGAAGCCTTTCTTCATATTTTGGAAGCCTATATAGCCACTAAGGGTGCTTTCCAAACGACGACTTATTTGAAACTTATTACTTATTTGCCGCCATATTAAAAATGTCAAAAAAATTATTCAAGACAATAATGTCTATAATTATGTCAGTTTAAATCTGATTTATAAAAACGTTTGATCAAATTATTGACAGATATTAACTAAATTAAATAAAAAGTATATTTGACATATCAGATTAGAGTTTTATGGAAAAAGAGATACAAAATAAGTCACCTCGCCAGCATACTTATTCGAATAAGTTTAGAATAAGTTACGTTCCACATATAAGTCGTCGTTTGGAAAGCACCCAAAATCCTAAAGGTTTTAATGCAAAAAGTAAGGGTGCTTTCCAAACGACGACTTATTTGTGGAACGTAACTTATTCGAATAAGTATGCTGGCGAGGTGACTTATTTTGTATCTCCTTTTCCATATAAATCTAATCTGATATGACAAATATACTTTTTATTTTAGTTAGTTAATATCTGTCACTAATTTGATCAAACGTTTTTATAATTCAGATTTAAACTGACATAATTATAGACTGCATTGTTGTCTGCAATGATTCTTTTGACATTTTCAATATGGCGGCAAATAAGTAATAAGTATCAAATAAGTCCTAGTTTGGAAAGCACCCTAAGAATTGTTTTTGCACCGATTCTAATAAGAATTCTTATTTTTACTAGTATAAGGAAACCATACTATAATGGCATATCTTCCATCGTTGATTGTACGCTGAGACCAATACAGGGTTTTTGTTAAAGTGATGTTATTGAAATCTTTAGCTCTTCGTTTGATAAATCCTAGAATAGAATGACCTCTTGAACAAATCGTGAAGTAAATCGTGATATTTTTTATCATTTTGCACTACCGGTATTTCGTAAATTATTTTCTTCCAATTAAATTGTGCAATATAACTGTAGGTCTATACCATGTCTAACAATTTGTTTTAAATTCAGTTCAGTGTGGTAATTGTATCTAATAAAATTTGAGTGACAATTGTATCAAATAAAATT
The DNA here is from genome assembly GCA_963693315.1 of Diogma glabrata. Lineage (NCBI taxonomy): Eukaryota > Metazoa > Arthropoda > Insecta > Diptera > Cylindrotomidae > Diogma > Diogma glabrata. The sequence continues at coordinate 8,093,723 of OY856187.1, read as the reverse complement.
TACACTCCATAGTTGTATTATAAACAATTTGATCGTCAAAATGAGTTCAGGATTTGTTTCTGAAGCAGAAATACTGGAGGCAAGGAATAAAAGACAGGCCGAATGGGAAAAAGTACGGGAATCAGACCAACCTTTAGGTAATTTTATTGTTCTTCATAACAATTTTTGTTCTAATGTTCTTGATTGATATTTTAAGAAAAGCCAGATGAGCCCTATGACGGCCGAAGTTTATTTGAACAACTCAAACAACAAAAGGATAAACGAGATTGCGAGTATGAAGAAGCTCACAAATTAAGTAAATTTAAAACACTAATTTAAATCATATAATGCAAAACAAGCCACGAAACTATGATGAAACAAAATCTTTATTTTATTTTAGAAAATATGATCAGAGGCTTGGATGATGATGAAATTGATTTTTTGGATTTTGTAGACAGAACAAAAATGACGGCAGAGAAGACTCAATTAATGGAAGATCACAAAGAATTAGAAGAATTTCGTGAAAAAGTGGCAACACTACAAGAAAAATCTCATGATCAAAAGTTACAAGCACAGCACATAACAAAACCAAAAGCAATTTCAAGCACGATAGGAACAAAAAGGTTATCGCAAAAGTCGATTTTATCATCGGTTATTATAAAAAAACGTAAAGCATCTGTTGAAGAAATTCAAAACGATAAACACAATCAAAATATTGATCAAAATGGAGATAGTAATCAGGATGAAGTACAGAGTCAGAAAAATTGTCAGGTTATGAACAAAAGTTCGTCAATCATATTAAAAACACCAAGTGCCTTGAATGTTATTGGTATTTTACCTGGCTTAGGTCATTATAAAAGTTGTTCAAGCTCTGAAAGTGAGGATGATGGAGTTAATTTTGATTTAGTTGGCAAAAAAATTCAAAGAAAAGAAAATGAATGTTAATTAGTACATTTGAATGTCGATTAAAAATTGTATTAGAATTTGTGATTAAATCGTCAAATATTTATCAAATTATATTAAAATTCTATCACGTTTTTTTAAATCTTCGAATTGATCTAACTCAATTCGATCAACGTAACTCCTAAATATTCTTTTCGATTTGATCACCTGCAGATTTTAGTTAATACCAAATCAATACGCCTTATGTGTTTATACTATCCGGCACCAGGCAAAACAATTATTGAAACATATGTATAATGTATATTATCATTCAGTTTTTATGCTGAATGATAATATACATATCTAGCTAGCAAACCCATGTTTCAATCATTAACACGCAATTTTTTGTCTGTGCCTGGTAATACTGCTGTCTGTAATTCTTTTGTGGCCAGACTTGGTTTTACTGTAGTTTCCAATAATTGTCCAATTCATCACGCGTCTTCTTCTCTCCTGTCTCAAGCTCCGAGCAGTTCCAATGATTCCTTGGGCTCTTGTATCGACTTCTTTATGGTTAGTGATGAATCCTTAGTTGACATTCACAATCAATTCTGGAGCTCTGGCCTCGCATCACGCCATCATTATCATGTCACTTAAGATCAAGAAAGCTCTTCCTACCTTCCACAAATATATTCCTGACTATGATAAGGTTGACATGGTTAGAGTACAATCTTTTCTTGATGCTGTCAATTTTCATCCAGTTTACTCCAGTGCTGATATAGACGTTATGCTTAACTTTTTAAATGAGGTTGTTCGTCAACTAATGGACAAGTTTCTACCATTCAGAAGGATTTTGAACCGCAGGATCTCCACTATTGATTTTTCTCCGGAGATATTACATGTGAGGTCGATGAGAGACCTAGCTTATCGCGAGTTCCTAAGAGATGGCAGTGAAGTCAATTGGGATCTCATTCGGTTACTTAGAAATAAATTTAGGGGTTTGGTGTGTAGGTCCAAACTTGCTTATGGCGATAAAATATTCGGAGGAGTTCACTCATCGGCCGTTCTGTGGAGGAAAATAAGAAACACCGGTGCTACAGCTGATAAAGAGGAAGCTCCTTCCCTTAGTGTAGCCGAGCTCAATTGCATCAATAATAGCTTTGTCAAACCTAATAGCTTTCCTTCTCTTGACCGATCTGAATCTGATCAACCAGAGGATTCAAATGCTTTCTCTTTTCGCTCCATTACTTATGAAGAACTACAGATTGCATTTCTTTCAAACAAATAATCCTGCCGATTCCCAAAAAGGGTAGTATCGACTTCAGACCTATCAGCATCCTACCAGAATTGGCCAAAGTCTTCGAGAAACTCATATACATGCAACTGTTGGAACATGTCTCTAGCCTTGGGCTTATTTATGACAAACAGTCAGGCTTCCGCAAGCACCATAGCACCACGTCCACATTGTTGTTGGTTTCAGATCAAATAAGGTTCAATTTCAACAAGAAACAGCTTTCCATTCTCCTTTTCCTAGACTTCAGCAAGGCCTTTGACTCTGTTGACCAGTCGATCCTAGTAGCTAAACTTAAGTCTCAATTTTTTATATCGTCATCTGCTTGTAACCTCATTTACTCTTATCTAACTGGTCGTTCCCAAGGTGTCTACTCGGATGGAAAGATTTCTAATTTGTTACCAACAACTAAGGGTGTGCCTCAGGGATCGATTCTTGGACCATTGCTCTTTTCGCTTTTTATAAATGACATAGCTGGGTGTTGCTCTTTTGTCACAGTCTACCTCTTTGCGGATGATGTTCAGATTCTGCACCTTCCCTTACATATTAGAAAGCATCTTGTTTTATCACTGTAGTACTTCCGCTTATTGATTACGGTATTGAGGTTGCTTCAGGGTGCATGGAGGATACAATTGCTGTTCTCAAGCGATCTTTTAATTTGAGAGCTCGTGTCCACATCTCTCCTTTTGTTTTGCTGTTCCTAGGCACCTCTTTCCGAGACCACGTAAAGATTCGACTTCTATGTCAACTGTTCAGAGTTATTAAATTCCAGTCTCCTTCTTTTCTTTTGAGGTGGTTCTCTGCTGGTCACTCAAGAAGACAACATAACCCTCAGGTCAGCTCCCTTGTAAAAAAAATTGATAGAAAACGATAGAAACCGATAGACCGTTGTCTATCGTTTCCTATGCGGTTTTTGAATGAGAATTAATGGGTTGGAATCGTTTTTTCCCATAGAAACGGATGCGGACTCTTACGTTTTGCCTTTTGTGGCGGACGCAATTTCTATCGTTTTTGGGTGTTTCTTATCGTTATTTTCTGATAGAAATGAAAATCTAGTAAAAAAATAGAACCGTTTTCTATCGTTTCCTATGCGGTTTTTGAATGAAAATGAATGAGGCTGTATCGTTTTTTTCCGATAGAATGTTTGTATTGCTTTAATCGTTTCCTATCGTTTTTTGGTAGATTATCTGAATCGTTTCCAATGGGTTAGTTCACATTATTTTTTTTTCTGTTAATTTCTATCCGTTTTAATCGTTTCTTATCGTAAAACCCGAGTTTTAGTGCAATATCTATCGTTTTGAATCGTTTTCAATGGGTTTTTTCACATTATTTTTGTTTGTTTATTCCTATCCGTTTTAATCGTTTCTTATCGTAAAAGCCAAATTTTAGTGCAATATCCTATCGTTTTGAATCGTTTTCAATGGGTTTTTTCACATTATTTTTTTTTTTTGTTTATTCCTATCCGTTTTAATTGTTTCTTATCGTAAAAGCCGAATTTCAGTGCAATATCCTATCGTTTTGAATCGTTTTCAATGGGTTATTTATTATGTTATGGGTTATTTATTTATTTATTATGGGTTATTATTTTTTTTCTGGTTAGAAATTTATTACAAAACTAACACGAAGCATCAATACGTTGTCGGAAAATCATAACAGATCATAAATTAATACAATTTAGTGATGATACAATCAGCAAACTACTCAAAAACCTCTCCATTTAGCGTTTCGAGAAAAAAGTTAGCGTTTCGAGAATTAATCACAAATTCATATTTCTTTCGAAATTCCAAAAACATTGTAAAAATTAAATAAAATCAAATTTTTTTCAAAATTCTAATAATATTCCGAAAATTATTACAAAACCAAAGATTAAACTTTTTTCAAAAATTCTGAAAATATTGCAAAAATTATAACAAAATCAAAAATTGAAACTTATTTCAAAATTCCAAAATTATTCCAAAAATTAGAATAAAATCAAATATTTAAACTTTTTCTAAATCTAAATAATATTCAAAAAATTCTTAAAAATTCAAAAATTCAAACTTTTTCCAAAATTCTAAAAATATTCCAAAAATTCTTACAAAATCAAAGATTGAAACTTTTTTCCAAATTCCAAAAATATTTCAAAAACTATAACAAATTCAAAAATTTCCATGTCACATTTACGTCATACAAAGTACAAACAGCTAAATTTTTTTTCCAAAAATTTGGCTAAAAAAGTAAATGAAAATCATTTTTTTGACATACTTCACAATATTTTTTTAACAAACTTATAATGCAATAATCTAGTTTTTCTCGCATACTAGTCTCGCATACCAATCCCAATCATCTAGATTTCTTCAAATTCAATGTTTCTATTCGTAATCACTTAAAATGAACGTTTTTTAAGCAAAAAATATGCAAATATCCTTGTTTTGACACAATCGACGATTTTTTGACACACTTCCGGTACAGTTATCGAACACATCGTCCTTTCGGCTCTTCCCATTGAGTAAACCTATTTTTAGAAAAAAATTTGGAATCCGTCCAGCCGTTTTCTAGATTTCGTCGGCCGGCCGACAGACAGACATACATTTTTTTTTGTTGCTTTTTTAGAATTAGTAGGTCCTAAAACGTCGAGAAATGCCAAAAAAGGGAGGGTAAAAATTTCACTTTTGCAATACTTAGGTTTTTTCAAAACCGAAATATATCCCATAGGTGACGGTAGATGCCGATTGGTTTGTTTTTCTTGAAAAAATTTCAATCGTAAATTTCAGATTCAAACCGATAGGAATCTGATGGCGGAAAAATACGATAGGTTACGATTAGTTTTACATATGGAATGTACGATAGAAAACGTTTAAAAACTTGTTTAGTTTTACCAAAACTTGTTTAGTTTTACTTCCCTCTTCCGCCCTCCTTTCTCCTTCTCTTCATCCTTCTTTCCCTCCCTTCCCATTATATTTTTCCTCTCCTTGTCCTATATGTTTTGTTTCTCTTTCTTACTCTTTCTTTTTTTTCTCTTTATCTTTATCTTCGGCTTTCCTTCTTTCTATATAGAACTGTTTGCTTCTGCCATTTCAGTTTTTCCTTCCTTTTATTTTATTTTTTTTTTACTTCCAGGTCTAGTCTCGTCTGGAACCAAGTCTGCCTCGATGTCAGTAGGCTTGATAGTCAAGCGTACCACAGCTCTCTGTCCTGTGGGTAACCGCCTCACAATGCCAAAATTTGGCTACTGTACAACATTAAGGGCCTTTGGCCTCGTTGTAAACTAACCGATTCTCTCTACTTCTCTTTTGGCACTGTGATGGTGACTACTCTTATTTATAGATCTATTGCAGTCACTGTTTAGACAGCTATCGAGGGTGAAACCTGCTATAGTCTCTAAGTAGTTATAGCTATAATTGCCTGTTTTAAATTTTGTTTTCTTTGAATTTATATAAGCTAACACTTAGTTTTAGTTGGAAGTGAAGTAAGGTAAACAAGTGGGAAAAGGGAGTAGTAAAACTCTTTTTCCTTTTTTCTTATTATTTTTTTTATATAATGAAATAGTTCTTCTGTGCAAGAATATGGGCCTGTGGCCTCCCTTGTAAACATTATTGTTGAATTGAATAAATAAATAAATATTAATATAGCATTTAACCAGAATATTTCTTTAATATCTCAAAAATTCAATAAATAATATCTAGAAAAACTCAATAAATTTTTTTAAACTATCTCAATAAATTTCCAACATATTTAAATTTATCGGTAATGTAGTAAAAAATTAAATTAAAATCAATAATAATGGTAATGTAGCGAGCCGTTTCTTTTGCTTAAAGGGATTCAGCAAAAATTCTATTACTTTTTTATTGGAGTTTTGTAAACTAGGCAGCCATATTTGTTTTTATTTGACATAAAAACAAATAGTGGAAGTTAATATTTCCTTTAAAATAATTAAGCCACTATGGCAGAAAATGACAAAAGGTTTAATATTATTGATGAAGCAACACCGAGAGATACGCTTCTAACAGCTCATTATCGAAGGTAAAAATGTCAAGTTTTATTTTAAATTTAGTTTAATAATTATATATATTATAGGAGTTTTGCATATCTTACAGTTCGGGATAGACTCCCAGTGATTTTAACACAAATAATTGATCAGATATCAAGAGATAAAGACGAATTAATATCTCTGCATGGTGAGGTAACTTAGACTAAACGTTTTATCAAAATTTAATAAGTATAAACATATTAATATAAACAATATATTTTGTACGGATTTAGGTATCGCGTGATGAAATTAAGACTGTTTTAGCAAATTTATCCCAATTAAAATATGAACTTCAAACAGACAAAGAGTTTCGATTTTTTGATGAATCATGTATGGTTAAAAAGCTCAATTCAATTTAAAAATTAAAAATAAAAATTGTGTTTCCAGGTACTGATTTTATAATGTGGAATAAAGAGTTAAAAGAAAACTACGGCAGAACCACTTATTATTCTGCAGTTTGGTTGGTGGCTGAATGTTATTTGTATAGACGTATAAAAGCGATATTGGAACAACAGTAAGTTTTGATTTAGTTTAAAAATATTTTAATGTGTCACACAAACGTTACAGTAATTAGGTAGCTTATTGCTAAGTAATTACATAACCTTCCATAATACGTCTAGTGAACAAGGCTTAACTCCATGAATACATGAATTTACGCCCAGTTCGTTCGCGCCGTTCTGTAGACTGTAACAGCTGTTAGATATTAGTCAACAAAAAGTGAGTTTCTTTTTTCTCTTCTAAAGAGAAGACATCAGGATTTGCTTAAAAAACATATTTTTGCGAATCTTAAATTTAGAACCTTTCCTAGTTTAAATATCGGTCAAAGTATGGGGGTTGGGACAAAGGTAGTTTGGTAATAATGCTTCGGTACCCAGTTAACTGACCTAAAGAATTTTTCATTATCTTTTTTATATATAAGCAATTATTAATTTTTGAGAGAAGTAATTGATTTTTATTATGAATATAAATTTTAAAAAGAAGAACACACTGATCTAATATTAAAATCTTTAAGGATAAAAGCAACAAATTTTTGTATTCTGTTTTTAGGCCTCATCTAAAGGAATTTGATTACTTTTGCAAACAAAAACAAACTGCATTGCTTTCTCAAATGAAAGCAATGAAATGTGTTTCAAATCAACTTGATCGTATAAATGCACAAGAAATAGATGATCAGAAAAATACCTTTCTCAACATACTTAAAATAAATTTATGGGGTAATCGTTGTGATTTATCCATAACAACGGGAAAACATTTAGAGAGCAAGAAGGATCCTTTTGCTACGCTAACAGAATTAGATTCTTTCATTTTAGCAAACGATTCTGAAAAAATATGGGATATTGTCAAAAGTAATGGGGATGGAATAATTGATATTGTAAATGATAACGCTGGATATGAATTTTATACTGACTTAGTACTTGCTGATTTTTGTATACAAAATAATTTAGCGAAATGTGTTCGGTTTCATGTTAAGCAGGTACCATGGTTTATTTCAGACGTAATGCCATCAGATTTTCACTGGACATTGGAAATACTTTCAACAAATTCAGATGAACATCTTTGCAATTTAGGAAATCGTTGCCTAGATAATGTAAAATCTGGTCGTTTTATATTAATGGAGCCAAATTTTTTTTGGACAACTGGCTATCCGTTCCATTGTATGGAAGAAAAAGATGCTAATTTGTATAATGCGTTACAAAAAGCTAAGTTAATAATTTTCAAGGGGGATTTAAACTATCGTAAGTTACTAGGTGAACTAAATTGGGAGCCAACAACTCCATTCGAAAACGCTTTACAAGGATTTCGTCCATCAAATTTGTGTAGTTTAAGAACTATTAAAGCTGATTTAATATGTGGTTTGCAGTCAGGTGTAGCAGAACAGTTAACTGATATTAATCCGAAATGGATGGAAACAGGCGAATATGGTGTAATTCAGTTTGCAGAAAAAGAAATTAAATAAAAATTTTTTAAGGTTAATTTAAAATTCATATTTCAATCAATGGTTTGGTTCATTTTTTAAATAAATTTAATAAATATACTATACCTGTATCTTTTTAATGGGGTTGAATGATTAACATTTACATCCAACATGAGACAAAAGAAGAGAAGTTTTAGGTGTGGACAGAAAACTATATTAAAAGAAACCTAACAAGCTTTCAAATTGAAAAAAAATCAAATAATTCTCTGTGTTCCTTGAGTTTTATTGTTCACAAAAATAGTTAATTCAAAACTATTCAATTTTAGTCTAGTGAATTTTAAACACAATGTGTTTAAAAGAAATTCAATAAAATATATGCATAAAACAGTCGAAGCAACTTAGAAAAGCTAAATAGGTTATAACGTGAAAATAACTTTAATTATATTATGTACTTATGAAGCACAGTGAATGCTATTGCTATTTAAAGACATTCTCCATTTCGCACAAAAACTGACGGCATTGAAACATTTTCAAGATAATGTTCAAGATTTTGTTGCGTTTGTTCATATTTTGAGAATTATTACTTATTTTTTTCAATATCTGTTAATTTATTTAGTAAAACAGTAATAGTAATAATACCAGACTACAAAAAAAGAGAATAATTTTTATTGTTTGTAAACTTAAGTTTATATTTCTTTCGCGTAAGAAATCTTTAGCTATTCCGAAAAACATTTATTAAAACAATGACGATAAATCAGTTTTATTTTACTCAGGGCTACCAGATTTTGAAATGACAAAGTCGGGACAAGAAAGTAAAAATTTAAAAAAATGTAATTTAATTAGCTAATAAAATTAATTTCAAGCTAAAACTCAAAAATTTGCCAAACATTTTCCGTTTAGTTGTTAAAAACCTATCAAACTTGTGTTTGCTTTTTAAACAAAGATGGTTTGTTGTACTTAAAAAGCGTTTGCGAGTTTCCGTATTTAAGACAAAAAGCTCGCTTTTCGGTTGTCCAAACCGATAAACCGCCCTTAAGGCTAAAAAGAAATTTATTTCCAGTGAATATTTTAATACTCTATGTATGTAAATAATACACAAAATGAAATGGCAAGTGGATATTTTATCAGATTTTTTAAATCTTTGGCAACCTATCCCGATTTTTTGCACCATAAGCGCAGCACGGACTTTAGTATTTTCTAATATACGTACGATTTTCGCCGTTCGTTGGACATTAAACTTAACATTCTTTCTACAGACGCGTTAACATTCGGTATCGAGCAAATAAAAGAAACAATTTTTAAGAAATAAAATAGAAGTTTTATAAAAATTCTACCAATTTCTTAAGAATTCTAGATAGGTTTTTTTTCATGTCAGAAATAAAACTTTTTAATTTGATGTTTAGTAAATCCATGTCTGTTACTCGAATTGTAAAACTTTCTACAATAGCACCTAGGGTATCAACAATCTATACATATCTGTTAATTTTAATAGTGTTAAAAGCCCAACATTTGTTATACACTTCATATGTATACACTTCACGAAGACATATCACTTCTGGTAAAAGCCTAAGCTGCCCACTGCTTACATTCAATCATTTTCGAAATTTTTTGTGACCACAAAATGTTGAGTTCTGATCTGTACCTGCGATCTCAATGTCTCATCTTATTATTTCGTAGAATTAAAACAAATTGTAAGGTTATGTAGGTTGCAGACCCGCGGGTTCGGTTCCTCTTCCCTAACTTACATCTCATCAAAAAAATTTGTTTTATTTTATTATTAAAACATTCTTATTAAATTGTTTACGTTTAAATAAAACAATTAAATATTTAAACAAAAATAGTTTGAATAATAATAATTCGAATCAAAAAAATGTTTACCAAAGCAATAAAGTATATTTTATAAGGAATCATATGAACGCAGTATTTGTGTTTGCGGAAAAACAATAAGTTTATTTTTTTAGCAAACGCTTTTGTATTAATGTCTACAGAGATTAAAATTTCTAACGTCCTAGAGTTACAAGATGTCGCGTAAAGAAGTAATCAAAAACTACATAAATCGATTCCTACATGCAGTAGTGAATTATTTTTGCACAAGAATGTTTTAGTATGTTGACCCCTCATCAAAATTTTATCTGGTGTGCTCATTGTATGTTGAATTTAATTCGCATTGCGGGACTTTTTGAAGAAAATCGGAACTCGGCATCTATGTTACAAATCAGGACAGTTCCGACGAAATCGAGACGTCTGGCAACCCTGTTTCTACTTGTTCGGTACAAGTTCCGACTCCGAATTATCATCGAAATTTGTTTTTTTTGTATTGCACTTTTTACAAATGAATACAAATTTGGATAATTTTGTGTTGGAACTTGTACAGGTAGAAAAGAATTCACTATAATTGTTCACTTCCAATAAGAAAATGATTAATCAACCCACCCCGGTAGTCAACTATATGTAGATAATGTTTATATTTTATTCAAAACGAGCTGTGTCTAGGGTTAATCATAATAAATTTTAAATTATTTTTATATTTTTTCTTGTGAAAAATTTTACAATCATCATTTGTTGATCCTGAGAGAAATCAAACTGCATAGGTGTTCAAGTCGAGTATTTAATTTTGTTACCGCAACTTGAGGTTTGGATCTGGAATATAATTATATAGCGTGTTTGGATAGCGTGTCTGCCAAAGTATTTGAACTAATTTTGGCACTGATGAGTTTATGATTTCGATTCCCAACCGAAACACGTAAAAGAGAAAAATAGAGTTTTTTCGGATTTATTTCCAACAATACTTTTGAATTAAAAAAAATTAAAATTATTTCCTTAGTTACTTGAGTTTAATTGCTCACAAAAATCCCGAATAATTATATACATTATTTGAAAACTCTAAACTCTATACCCGAAATATACTGTATATATTCTGTTAAGAATCAACCTAATCAAACAAAAGATAAAGATTTTATATTTAAATTCAAAAGATAAACTAGTTTTATTTACAACTTGTACATCCTGTGCTTCATTTATGTTAACGTTTATTTCGTAGAGCGGAAAGAAAAATTAAAATTTGGAAGACCACAATAGTTATTAATGTAACAAGAGTGTAAAGTTCTAAATTTAAGCCCGAGCAACAACATTCGAGGGCCGAAATTAACTTTACATGAGGTACATACAACATTTTTTACTCTTACACTTCACGAAAAGAAGGCGTAAAGTAATCGAGATCGTAAAGTGGACCGGTCGAAAAAGGTTTGTTTTACGAAAACTTAAGCGTAAAATAGTTCATTATAGGAAGGATAAAAGTTGTAAACTATAGGGACCGTGCATTGCTATTTGATTCGACCGTCGCGCTTTAAGTGTTAGGGTCTGTAAGTATTGGTTCTTTTTTTCAACCAATTACACCTTAAACAAATTTTATGATCTAGTATTCCGTTCAAATTATTCGATTATTTTGTTGTTTGTGAAAATATTAAAATGAAAATAAAGTAAATTAGGCACTAATTATGCGACATTTTATACAATATACATAAATATTTATTAAAGTTTACGCAACAGGAACGGAGATTTTTAGTAATATTAAAGAAAAAGTACGATTTGATTTAATATATGTAAAACGACAAACGTCAAACTAATTTCAAATAGAACCAAAAGTTTGTATACTCAACACTTGGCGCGTAACAATCAGATACGCACGATCCCTATAGGAAATATAAACAAGGAATTTATTATCGTTTTAGCATGTTTTGGTTTTTTGTGCAAATTGGTGAAAACATATAACAAAACAATTATTGACAAAGAAAATGTAATTAAATAATAATTTTTTTATTCGCCTACATATTAAAGTGGTACTTTATTACTGTGATTTGCGGCCGTAAAATGTCACTTTTTAACCATATATTTTGTTGTCATAGTTACGTCCAAAAAAGTAAAAAACATTTGTATTTGTTTAAATTCTATAAAAATAGAAATGTTTATCAAAGCAACCTTTAAATTCAAAATCTCATTATCCAATTAAAATTATTGTTATTATTTTGTTGTCATAGTTATACAATTATTTTGAAAAAAATATCAAATATTTTGTCAAAGGTTACTGAATAAAAAATAGTATATGACGCACGGACGTAAGCTATTTTGGACTTAATGTGGATGCAAATCTCGACTAGCGCCTCGATTTGCAAACTCCACATACGTCCAAAATCTTTAGCTGAACGTCCTTGCATCATAATATACTATTTTTGTTATGTTTCATTTATTTTAATTCAATAAAGAAATGTATTGTTAAAAAAATACAGTCCAACAAACATCAACAGAGTCTAAATTGCTGTGTAAACAGGTTTATAGAGAACGAGATGAAGGCTAGTACCAGAAAGATTTTCCATGTTGTATGATTTTTCATGTATTACTTTGAAAAATGGATACTGGAACTTTACACTATGCACATAAATGCAAAACATATCCTAAAGATCATTTTGTTTGTAATAATTGACAACATTATTATTTATTTTGCGTTAAACTGTTTTAATTTGAAATCATAAAAGATATATTTGTATATATATATAAATAAAAAAATGTTTTTTTTTAAATTAAATTGATTAATAATACATAATTTAAATAGAATTTCAAATGGTTCAATGGTTCTTTTGTATATAAATAATAAAAATATAATACAAGATATTTTATATAAATGTTCTAAACATTATTACTCTATTATTTTTTTATAATTTTTAATAAGTATCTTAAAAATATTGAAATAAAATTGCAACATAAAATACTGAAAAACTATTTTACTTTTTAACATCGTTATAAATCCTTCCCCTCTATTTTTTTTGTGTGAGTTACAATTTAATTGGTTTTAGAAAAATAATAAATTTTGCATGTTTATTGTATATATTGTCGAAAAATATTTGAAAATTCGTTAAAAAGGAATTTATGTACTCATGTATTGTAAAAATGAACAAAACAAAATATTAAATTATCAATATTTATATTAAAAAATTCTCTATATTTCGATTTAAAATAGCTTAGTAACTGATAGTTGTACAAAGAATGAAATTATCACGTAAATAGCAAGTGTGCAACATTTTATTTTCTATTGTTATCTTGATCATTTATTAAAAATGCTAGATGTTTAGAAAACGCAATAGTGTTATTAACATCCAATATTAGTAATAGACTTAGCATTTTACTTTAACTAAAAAAACTGTTTTAGGTAGTTACATTAAAATTATAATTGTTTTACGTAATTACATTTTTCTGGAAAATATTGAATGTAAATAAATATTTTCCATTCTGATTTATTTACACGTATGAGAAGAAATCAACACTGGAATTTTAAGGCTTTTTATTTTGAAGAAGACGGTCGCATCACAATATAAATTTGTTCTTTAAATTAAATTTAAGTTATTTTGTGTTTGTTTATATTTACATTAAATATGCGCTACGATAATTTCATTTAATTATTATCAAATAAATTTGAAAAAATTAGATCATCTTCAACTAAAAAAATTCGGTTACAAATAATTTAGTATTAATTGCATTTAAAAATGTGGGGCAACAAACTTTCAGAAAAATATGCTTTCATTGTTTTTTAACAATTCTAATAATTGGTGTTGATTTTTTTGTAAATATTATTGTTTCCAATTTTAAACATTTAGTTTATTTAATACACATTGGAAGAAAAAAACACTTCTCAATGAGATAAATTTGATAAATTAACGTTTCAATTTAAGGCTTTTGACGAACTATCAAAAATGGTTTATTGCTCCAATTCAAGATAAGTTTTTAATTACTTTTGACCTTTCAGAATACATACTTTTTTAATTTTAACAGTAAGATTATAATTAATACAATTACATTGTTTATTCAACAGAAGTAACAGCATTCTGATGTTCTCCAGATGATTTTTCATTTATTGATGTTTCCTTTAAGAAAAAATACATACATTATACATTTCAATTTATATAAAACTAAAACTTTCTGCCGTGAACACTTGGCGCGATTTTATGAGTAACATAAAGATCAACACTTGTTGTTGGGGCTTATGATTGAAAACGCGTGGAAAACGTAAACGTCGATGAAACGTGAAACGTAGTCTATTGTTATGATTGAAAACGCGTGACAATAGCACATTTTTTAATTAGGAGCTAAAGTGATACTTTTTGTGTTGAGTCTATAGTTTGACAATTATAGACAAACACAAAAAGTCACTTTAGCTCCGAATTAAATACACTATTTTTTCGGCAAACGTTTAAATTTTTTATAAATATGAAATTAATACATCAAACTTTTTATAAATTTTAATTTGACGATCATAATTACTTCCAAAAAAGAGAAAAAAACATTTAAATTTGTATTAATAAATTTTTTTTATCAAAGCAGCCTTTTCAAAATTTCATAATATGAGAATTAACTTATTTTTTGTTGTCATGGTTATACAATATGTTTGAAAAAATAACAAACTAACAAATCCTACTTTACAGCCTCCGTAATATAAAATAAAAATGGCATTACTTTTGCTGTCGCTAGACGTTACTTTTGCTGTCAGGCTAAAAAGTAAGACTTTAGCTAGCTCCCTAGTGGTAGTAAAGTTAAACTTTACAGCCGTTTGCCGAAAAACGTTTTATTTCGAACTTATTTTTTTGTATGATTGAAAACGCGTGATATCCGTTTCTTGTACAAAATTGAAACGTAAGATTAGGCTTGCGTTTAGAATAATTTAAAAACTTAAAAATGTAAGTTTATCTTTTTATTTATTGATTTCGAGTGAAAAATGAACAATGTTTTAAATTTTAAGCACATTTATTATTTTAAAATTTTAGGAGAAAGATTATAAGGGGAACAATAACAAATCAAAAGTAGTGGTATTAGAAATTAGTAAGAAGAATGAAAGCGAGTCCTGATGTAGCTAATTATTATTTTTATTTTATCCAAATATTTAAATTTTTTAAGCTTAGCACTGAACACAATGATGTTTTTTTAACAAACAATTAGATCTGACAATTAACAACAAATTATTTTGACAATCTGACAGTTTTTTAATTTCGAAAAAAAATTCGAACTCACTTTTTATCACGCGTTTTCAATCATACCTAAAGGCTTGAAACCACATACAACGGAAACAGAAACCGAAACCGAATTTCATACAAATTTTACAGAAACCGAATTTTTATCTGTCAAATTTGTATGAAATTCGGTTTCTGTTTCTGTTTCCGTTGTATGTGAATGCCCGGCTTAACGCGTGATGCGTTTTCAATCATAAGCCCCGTTGCAACAAATAAATTTGTTTATATAGGGAATTTTACATTAAATTTCTTTACGTTACTTTATATGAATTCGTATAATGGGATTATTTCTATTCTAATCAACATCGTGCTTCGAACTGGATTCGAACCAGAGTTGTGATTCGAATCCTGTAAATAAAAGAAGTGCAGTTTTCTTCTGAGAAAAATGCAAATATATATATATATATATATATATATATATATATATATATATATATATATATATATATATATATATATATATATATATATATATATATATATATATATATATATATATATATATATATATATATATATATATATATATATATATATATATATGTATATATATATATATATATGTATATATATATATATATATATATATATATATATATATATATATATATATATATATATATATATATATATTCGAATTAAATTAATATTATTTCCTTAGTTACTTGAGTTTAATTGCTCCCAAAAAACCCTAATAAATTTAATATTTTTTAAAACTTGTACATTTCCGTTTGTTAGGACATCGTCGAGCGTTTAAGCGCCAATAATGGTTAAACGTCCGAAGATGTCTTAAGAAGACGAAATGTAAATCGAGCGAAGCGAGGGCTTTTATTAAACCAAGGGCGTAATCTCCCTTTCAGCCTGAGTGTATGTACAATGTTTACGTACAACTGCACAACTTAATTGTATAATAAAACATTTTTTGAATTTTTTAAACTCCAGACATTTTGTAAATTACTAAACAGTAAATATGTCATGATTTTCTCTATAAACTTCATACAATAATTTATTAGTTGGTTCTAATTTTATGACTGTTTTAATTATTTTATGCTTCACTTGCATATAATGTTATTGTTATTATGAAGCGATATATAAACTCATCTATAAAAACGAGACGTTATGAGCTGGCATAACGCCCGCCCATATTTTTCCTCTAATTTTGTCTATAAAATGCAAATATGTAATTCTTAATCAATTTAAGCTAGTAAAAGATTTTTATGCTTCACAATGATATAAAGTTGTTATAATGTCTAGGATACGCTATATATAAACACATTCATAAATTTTTTTTTCTTGAGTTAGCCTATTATGTGAAGTATAAAATCTTGAATGCACCACTGGCGTTACAAGGTATTACACCCATCAAGCGACATTCATCCCTCGGGTTAGATTGAGTCGTTTTCCGAGCGTAATAACCTACATACCGCCCTTGGTACATAAATAGCTATTACGGGCGGTAAAGTAGAAAAATATAGCAACGTTTTATATAGCAACGGGCGTAAAGTTCAACTTTCCGCCACGATAACGGGGATGTAAGATGTGTTTTACGATTCATTTGTACGTAAAATAGTTATTCTTTTACTTTACCGCCCGCCCGTAAAATAAATGAAATAATTATAAAATTAGAACAAACAAATAAATTACTGTATGAAGTTGATATTAAGAATCATGACATTTTTAGTTTACTATTTAGTGAGTTTAAAGAATTCAAAAAATGATTTATTCTACAATTTATTTGTGCAGTTGTGTTCAAAACGTTGTACATACACTCAGGCTGAAACGAAGATTACGCCCTTGGTTCACCGCTTCGCGATGGGCTTCAATATGAACCGCAAGCGCAATCTTTTTCTTTCAGCCCTCGGTATGTTAATTCCAACACAACAAATGTTTTTCATTCCGTTATTCGATGCGTTTATTTTCTAAAATTTGTCCAAATTAAATATCGATTATATATAAATACAAAAAATATGTATATCGATTAAGTTGTTTGGTTTCAAAGGTTAATATTAGAGGCGCGATGAAATCAGCTTTTTCGCCAGAATTACATTTAGTTGTACGGACGCTTTGAGAAATGCTTAGAATACCCGTATCGGTAGAAACTGATATACTTTAATTCCAATTTAGTGGTGTGTGTTGTTGTTGTTGTTGTAGCGACAGTTTTGGTGGTAATCCTTCGGCTCCATGTCCAGGTTCAGGAACTCTGCTACTGCACTTGGGCGGTACCACAAATCTCCCTTCGTCAAGTTTGTTTCATTTTCAGGACAATCAAATACGTGGTCTACATCGTGTGGCGTGCCCTCATATGCGGGACACTTGTCAATAATTTCAGAATCAATTCTACTCATGTAGTTGTTTAGGATGCGTGACCAACCGGATCTAAGTTGAGCTAGGAGGGATCTAGTGCTACGGGGCAATTGGACCTCTTCGGCAGCGACTTTTTATTTAGAACACGATTTGGAATATAGTTCTTTATTGCATTTTCAACCGTTTTGGTGTGGCGTTTTTAAGCCAGTTCTATATGTAGAACCTGGCTATCTCTGATATCTTGCAGAAAGCATCTTGCCATCTTCCTTATGTCTCTGGGTGGTTCTATTGTAGTTAAGGTGTCATTGCAAGGATGTTGCTCTTTGTGACAGGCCAATAGATATTGTTTGGTTAGCATTTTATTATGTTCACGGACCGGCAATATGTTACTTTTCTTGTGTAGATGATCGCGGTGGGCCATCAGGTGACATCCGGTTGCGGTTCGCAAGGCTGGATTTTGTGTTGTTTGTAACTTATTGCAGTGAGTGTTGGCCACTTGAGGGGTCCATATTGGTGCAGCATAATTTATAATGGGTCTTCCTATTGCTTTGTACGTTTATTTTTTTTTTTTTTTTTAATAAGAAGTGTTGTGTAGTAGGAATTACAAAATGTGTCACAACAACACATAGATACCTTTTAAGACGTAGGTCCCACAACAACATGCGTCTTCAGGTATAGGTGGACGCTTTTTTTAAATCTTTGTGGATTGAAGGCACTCGAGACTATTGATTCGGGCAACGCATTCCATGTGTACGATGTACGCACAAAGAAATCTCTTTGCATTCTATTACTATGACAGTGAGTAATCTCGACAGTTCGACCGCCCGCACAAACCGATTGACGAGTAAAACGGGGAAAAACATATGTCTGAGGCATTATGGACCTGATTTCATCCGAGCACTGCTGGTGACGATATTTATAAAAAACAACGAGATCAGCAACAGTGCGACGATGTTGCAGGGAATCAAGACCTAATGTTAAATCTCGATCACCAACAATTCGTATAGCTCGCTTTTGAACAGAGTCCAAAAGAGCCAGGATAGTAACAGATGCAGCGCCCCAAACTTGACAACAATACTCCATACAGGGACGAATATAGGACTTATAAATGTGGAGTAATTGATGCGAAGTAAAATATTTTTTACATCTATTGAGGAGGCCGAGTTTTCTTGACGCGCTCTTTGCCATGGCCATTATATGATCGTTCCAGAGTAAGTCATTGGATATTGTGACTCCCAATAAACGAATGCTTTTACATTCGTCTATTTGGTCGTCACACATATTAATTGAAATATCGTTGGGAAACTCGGTCTTTGATCTGGAAACAATCAATAGCTGTGTTTTGGTGGAATTAAAATTGACCAAATTTTTGTCACCCCAATCGGCGACTTTTTTTAGGTCCTCGTTTACATTTATGGCAGCGTCTCTCCGGACGGGATTTATTCGTTCATGCATTTTACCCTTTGAAGATAGGGGGACGAATGACTTGTGCAGTGTACTATCATCTGCAAAACTATTTATTGGGTTACTGGTGATTTGCAACAGTTCGTTGATATAAATTAAGAATAAAGTGGGAGATAAAACTGAGCCTTGGGGTACACCAGCGTTAATTAATTTGGACTCAGAAGAAAAGCCATCTAAAGATACCGAGATGTATCGGTTAGACAGAAAATTTTGAATCAACTTCACGACTGCGGGATGAAAACCGTACGCAACGAGCTTGTTGATCAAGTTGGCATGCCAAATTCGATCAAATGCTTTTGAGATGTCTAATGCGATCACGTACGTTTCACCACCTTTCTCAAGTATGCTATTCCAAATATGTGCCACATAGTTCAATAGATCGGTTGTTGATCTTTTGTTTCTAAAACCGTATTGGCTGTCAGATATCAAATGGTTGTCTTCCAAAAATTTGGATATGTGTGAATTAATATAGTGCTCGTATATTTTAGACATGACTGGGAGTAAGGCTATTGGTCTATAATTTGAAATATCACATTTCGTTCCATTTTTTGGGACAGGCTGGACATTGGCCAACTTCCAGCAGGATGGATAAATACCAGATTTATAGGATTTATAAAATATTTTGGTGAGGGTTGGTGCAAGTTCTTTTGAAAATGTTTTTAGAATAACAGGGGGAATGTTGTCCAGACCAGAAGCTTTGATGTTGTTTAACCCCCTTAAAAGTTTTTCGACAATTTTTGGTTTGAAATGTAATTGTTTCATATTAACTCCTGAAGACTGGATTTGGGGTATTTCTTTAGGAGTTTCTAAAACTGTTGAATTTGAAGCAAAGCGTTCCGCGAACAATGTAGCTTTTCTTGCAGGGTCAGTAATGATTGAGTCACCATCAATGATAGGAGGGATAGAAGATTTAGTACCACAATTTAAAGAATTAATGGCACTGTAAAAACTTTTGTCAGAAATTGACATACTCGAAAGTTTTGCCGCTTTCGCTCTGTCAATCTCTGCTTTTTCGTTTTCAATTATCTGGTTTGATATTTTATTAGCCTTTAAATATTGGGATCGATTAACAGAGTTCTTTTTATGAATCCAAATATTAAATAATCTACGTTTGTTTCTAAGAGCCAAATTGGCTGCTTTCGAAAACAAATACTTTTGTTGGGGTTTCATTATTGAAAAGGGAACGAATTTGTTAATACCGAATTGGATGGTTTCAGTAAAGTTTTGAGCAGAAACATTTACATCGTCAGTATAAAAACAATGACGATCAAAAGGGAAACCTTGAAAAAAACTTCGGAGACCATTGGTGTCCATTTTTGAAAAGTGAAATATTTTACGGGATTTGGGAACTCTAGTTTGTAGCAAATCAGTTTTGATAACTGATGTGATTAGATAATGGTCAGAATTTCCAATACTACCCTTATCGACATCAACACTCGTAATATCTGGCATAGATGTGAGATAAAGGTCTAAGAGAAAACTTTTATCACCGCCATTACGAGGAGTGAAAGTTGGGCTTTTTACAATCTGCGTCAGGTCGTGCGATGCAGCAAATATTTATATATAAATATGCCTGCCTTCCATTGTTGTCGTCGTCGGTCATTTTGGAAAATTCCAACCACGATTTGTTGTGGACGTTGAAGTCACCGGTAACGATAACCTCACAACTTTGAAATTGTGCTCTAATTTCGTCGACAACATTAGTCAAGTCATTAAAAAAATTGGGATTATGTTTGTTTGGGGACCGGTATAGAGCTATTGTGAAAAAAGAAATTTCAGGTAGACAAACCTTTAATACTACTGTACTGTAGCCATCACCATGTACTTCATAATTTGGAAAGCGTTTATATGCAACACTCTCATGAATGTATGCACATACACCTTGATGGAGTTTAAAAGCTGATTCAAGCCTATATTTGGGATTTAGTGTTACGTCATAGGGATAGTTTTCAGAAACTTGTGTTTCTGTAAGAAAAAGAATATGCGGTTGGTCGTGCTCGAGATGATGTTGCACGGCGTCCCGGTTGGCATTCAATCCACAAATATTTTGAATGTGTATTTTAAAAAGTTTTTTATCGAATGTGATAGTCATTTGATCAAAATATAATTTGTTTTAAAAATGGGTAACTAAACAATAAATCCTATCATATAATAAAATATGACATAGGCCAATATTTCATGATAGGATGTAAAAAATAATAAACAGGTGAAAACAAAGTTTTTAAAAAATTTGAAAGGTTACTAAAATATTTATCCATGTTGTTCCCACGAGTTTAGACGCAATAAAGGTCACCAACAGGCCTTCGTCTATACCTGTTAGAAGTCTATATACAACTGGGGGCGAGGTACTTTTGTGGTTTGACCCTGCAAGAGTCCTCTCTAGTGTGTACCCACCAGGGGGTGCTAATAAGGGAGCACCTTCCCGCGACCCGGGCGGCTAAGCCAAGGTCCCCGTTCCCGCTAGACATGACAACAGGTTTACGGTTTGCAATAGCAGGCTAGAGCCCACTATAGCTCAGGTACCTCGGGTTCGCCAAGTCCCGTATCACGGTCTAATCAGACCAGTGACCCCTGAGAGTTGTTGTTAAGATCGTGTTTTTATTTTTGCCCCATGAACTACCCGCTAGTGCTTTCAATGCGTTATTCCTGTTTTTCAAACTTGAGTTTATTAGTGGTGCATGAGTATTGAATTTAAGCAGTGGGTTGAATGTTACACCCAGCAGTCTCGGATTTTTTGCTGTAGGAATAAGTATGTTGTCTATGCAGATGCTTAGTGTTTAATTTACCTCCCTCGTCCATGTGGTGAAAAGTGTAGAGGTGGACTTTTCAGTGGAAAGTTTTAGTTTTCTGGTTTTAAACCAATCATTTAGAGTATTAAGGTAGGTATTCAGTATATTTGTGAGCTGCTGCAGGTTATTTCCCGTTGCAAGCACTGTGCAGTCGTCTGCATATGACGTGATAGTTATTCCTTCTGGTGGGGTAGGCAACCTGCTTAGGTAGAGATTGAATAATGACGGTCTTAGCACTCTCATTTTGGACTTGCTGTTACGGAACTCAACATATGTTTGGCGACCTCTGAGATAATTGCACAACCAGCGCTTCATTAAACCTGGCAAGTTAGTGTTGAAGATATCGTCCAATAGAGCAGCGTGCGACACTGTGTCGAATGCTTTTGAAAGGTCAGGTGCGACTAAAATTGTTCTAGCGCATGGTTGTTTTTGATTCAGACCATCACTGATCTGGTTTTGTATTCTGTGTAGCGCGGTGGTTGTACTGTGTGCTCGCCGGAAGCCATGTTGGTGTGGCGCCAAATTACAGGATCTTGTCAACTGAGGGAGCAGAAGTGCTTCGATGAGTTTTGCGAACGATGAAAGAATGGATATTGGTCTGTAGGACTCTCCCTTTTCTTCCGGTTTTCCTGGTTTCAAAATGGGGCTGATTCTGGCCGTTTTCCAGATATTTGGTATCTGTAGAGTATTTATTTTTGGGTAAGCGAAAATCCGAAATTCTACGTCCACGCCGTGCTACCTGGGTAACGCTAACAGAATTAGGTTGGTGTAGTTGAGAGGGGCAGAGTAAATACTGCTTATACTCAATGATTCTGCACCATGGCGAGTCATTGGCGCCATAAAACCAGTGCAACTCAAGCGTCTGTTCTCCATGTTAGGGGCGGCTTGGAGCGGGCGTCTGTCTTGGATCAAGCGGCTCGCTATATAAATGTGTAGAAAGCGTCTGTTCTCCATGTTAGGGGCGGCTTGCAGCGGGCGTCTGTCTTGGATCAAGCGGCTCGCTATACAAACGTGTAAAAAGGTTGTTTCTGGTGACCTTAAGATGCAGAACGAACCCATTCACGAAAATTTGGGTTGGGCGAAGGGCTAACACCCCATTTCCGTAAAAAAATTATTGTCATGAATTCTGTACACAGGCCTCGGAATATCTCGGATTCAATATTGGAACGACCTCGGAAACTGTACCCGGACTACGATTTAAAAATGGGAACCTGGAACGTGCTAAGCCTCAGAAGACCAGGAGATCTCCTAAAACTAACACAACAAGTCGAGAGCTACACACTTGATATAGTGGCATTACAAGAACTAAGATGGCCAGGGAGTGGAATCCATGAAACAGCGAAAGGATACACTCTTTATTATTGCGGTCATCAAAACGGAGGAGAATTTGGAGTTGGCTTTCTTATACACCGTCGCGTGAATCAGCATGTTATCGACTTCTGCCCAATTAATATGCGGTTATGCACACTGAGAATCCGCACGCAAAAATTCAATGTAACGATCGTCAATGTTCATGCACCTACTGAAGATAAAGCAGATGATATTAAAGACCTGTTCTTCCTAGAACTCGAAGAAGTCATCAATAACATCCCGCGGCACGATATAAAAATCGTGGTAGGTGACTTTAATGCTCAAATTGGTAGGATTGCAGAACTTAAAACACATATCGGCCCCAACAGCTTGCATCATACCAGCAACAATAACGGTTTTCGCGCAGCCGAGCTGGCTATGATGTATGATCTAGTAATTTCCAGCACTTTCTTTCCTCACAAGAGAATTCACAAAGCAACGTGGAAATCAAATGACGGAAGAACAGAAAATCAAATCGATCACGTCATGATCTCTAAGAGACACTCTACAAGTGTAACTGACGTTCGATCATACAGAGGTGCTGATATGGACACCGATCATATGCTTGTCATCTTTAAGTACAAGAGCAAATTATCATCTACATTTAACAGACAAGCAAAAAAGACCGTGCGCTGGAATGTCGAAGCATTTAAACATCCGGAAACGCTGAAAAGATATCAGGAAATAATAACACAAAACATAGAAGAGCATGACATCTCTCCTGAGATGCCATTAAACATACAAGAAGAATGGCAAACGCTTCAATCAACCATTATAGCCGCAGCACAAACTACAATCGGAAAACGACCACCGAAATCACACAACGAATGGTTTGACGACGAATGCCGCCAATCCGTTGAAAATAAACAAAAACTGCGAGAAAAATGGTTAACAAGGAACACCCGAAGCTCCCAAGCTGATTATCTATGCGCCAGAAAAGCCTCAGCAAAACTTCTACGTAAAAAGAAACGCGAACACATGAAGAGCTGCATCGAAAACATCGACCTACATGCGGCCAACGGAAATTCAAAAGAGTGCTTTGCCAATGCACGGAATCTGACAAAAGATTTCCACCCAAGATCTACAGCCATCAAAAATGAAAACAATGAACTTACAACAAGTGAACGCGAAGTGCTGACAGTGTGGCGATCCCACTTTCAAGACCTACTGAATAGAACGAATGAAGTTCATCCTATTCGAGCAATTGCTCCGTCAAATGAGGAGATTTTTGTCCCTTACCCAGCAATAGAAGAAGTGGAAGCTGCCATTAAAAAACTGAAAAATGGCAAATCACCAGGTTTCGATGGTATTCCCGCAGAACTTTTGAAAAATGGAGGAGCAGCTCTGGTCTCACGTATATATGATCTGATTCTTGCAATCTGGGACCAAGAAGAACTACCTGCTGAATGGAAAACAGCTGTCATTGTTCCGCTGCATAAGAAAGGTGACCGTCTAAAGTGTGCGAATTATCGTGGCATCGCACTGTTGAACACTGCATATAAAATACTAGCTAATGTCGTACTTGCTCGACTCATCCCGTTCGCCGAATCTATCATCGGTGACTATCAGTGTGGTTTTCGTCCCAACCGTTCAACCACAGATCAATGTTTTACCTTAAGGATGATTCTAGAAAAATGTTGGGAGTACAACATCAGCATTCACCAGCTCTACGTTGATTTCAAGCAAGCATATGATAGTATCATCCGCGAAAACCTTTGGTCCGCACTCATATGCCTTGGCATCCCAGAGAAACTTGTTTCTCTGTGCAAACTCACAACATCGGGATCAAACTGTATAATAGTAATCGAAGGGACAGTTTCTGATCCTTTCGATATAACATCAGGTGTTCGACAAGGTGATGCACTTGCGCCCGTTCTGTTTAATTTGGCGCTGGAGTACGCGATAAGAAAAAGCCGAATTGAGACACAAAACTGCATATATAACAAATCTAGTCAAGTTCTTGGCTACGCAGATGATATTGTGCTTCTCGGACGTAGAACAAGCGATATTAAGGATAGTCTCTCTCAGCTTGAAAGAAATGCTAAACGACTTGGATTATGCATCAACACCGGCAAAACCAAAGTGTTAACAACATCTAAGAACATACCTCCCGGAAATCTGGATACTGGCGACTATGAAGTGGAACGCGTGGAAAACTTCAAATACCTCGGGTCTGTAATAACATCGTCAAATGACATGCAGGCAGATATCAAAGCCCGTGTCTCTGCCGCATACTCAAAACTTCTGCGATCAAAATATCTTTCGCGGTCGTGTAAACTCACACTTTACAAAGCATTAATTCGACCTGTGCTTACATTTGGAAGTGAAAGCTGGACACTGACTTCCTCCGATTGTAGAATTTTATCAACTTTCGAGAGGAAGGTCATACGAACAATCGATGGTCCATGTAAAGTTGCTGAAAATCAGTATAGAATCCGAATGAATCACGAAATCAGACAGCTTCTTGGAGGCTGTGATGTAATCGGATTCATTAAATCCAACCGGATTAGATGGTTTGGTCATGTAGAAAGGGCTCCATTGGATAGAATGATAAAAAAAAGCGTCCCAACAACAACCAGCTGGTGTTCGTCGAAGAGGAAGACCTAGACAACGCTGGCGTGATGACATCATCCAAGACCTTCGTGATATAGGATGTCGAAACTGGGGTCAACTGGCCATGGAACGAGATAATTGGAAGCTGATTGCACAGACGGCAAAATCCCTCCATGGGATGTAAACGCCAGAGAGAGAGAGAGAGAGAGAGTATTTAAAGATGTAAGTGTAGTAGTGAGGAAGTTCAAACCTTTGGGTCCGATGTGTTTGAGCATGATGGCTGAGATGCCGTCGGGTCCTGTAGATTTTGATGGCTTAATTTTCCTTATTGCATTCTCCACCTCTTCTTCGGAAAATATAATATCCTCCAAGTTGTCAGTGTTAAGTTTGCGCATGTGTCTCAACACTGATCTGGTCTCTTTCTCGTGTTTACGCTGCTTTTCTGTAAACTGAATGTTAAATTTATTTGCGCATTTACTGTGATTTTCAATGGGGATATCGTCGAAGGAGATCATGCAATTATTTTGTGGTTATCGATGATGAGTTAGGCCCTTAATGACCTTCCAAAGACTTTTACTAGTACCCAGGTTTGATTCTCGCACTAACTCTTTCCATTTGTGTCTTTTATGGTCCGTGACCAATTTGTTAATTTGCTGGTTTTATTTTTTGGATTCTGCCAGCTAGTATGTAGCGAGCTCCTGCCTTATTAAAAATGTCTCTGAATTGTTTTTCCCCAGAGAGGGCGTCAAGTGGTAAAAATTGCTTACTGAATTCAATTTCGGTAAAATTTGTAATGTTTTGCCAGTAAGCTTTGTTAAAATTAATATGTCTTCTTTTCGAAATTTATTTGATTTATGGAACGGCTTAAGGTGATTATGATCGGCACGTGGTCTGATCCAAATGCAATTTCAGTTCTCGGTTCTGCAACTGGCATTAGTGACATACTGGCAAGGGAGATATCTGGAGAAGAGTATGAGTTGTTTGTTACCCTTGTCGGTTGTGGTTCGTTGAGGACTCCAAAATTGGAGCCGTCAATTTGATCAGCAATGCTTTCACCTCGTGGATCAGTGTTTAGATGTGAGTGCCATAGATCATGGTGCGCGTTCACATCTCCGAGAATTAGAGTCTTTGGTATAAAATAAATGTCCTATGGACGGTGCATAACCTATATCACAGCTGCTTACTGGTGGAAAATAAATATTGACTAGTGTTATTTCCGGATTTTATTATAATCCCTTGTTGTTCTAGGTGTTTGTCAGTTCCCGGTACTGCAGGTAGTGTTGTAGGTAACGGTAAATAACACTTTTGTGAATGATAAAGGCAAGACCACCACCTTTGTCTTTCCCTCTATCCAGCTTTATAATTTTATAATCACAGATACTATCACTAATCTTAGATCTAACATTTAATTTTGTTTCTTGGAGAAACGTGACTAGAATATTGTTATTGCACACATAGTTTATTACATTGTCGATCTTATTCGTGAGACCGTTGCAATTTAGTTGCATAATTTTTACATCACTCGGAGTTTCCGGTAGCGTGTTCATTCGTAATGTGTTTTGTTGTGGACTCGTGTTGGTATTTTGACTTGATTCTTGACAACATGGCGCTATGTTAGTCTTGGACCATTGCTTATGTGTGACAAGACCTGAGCAGTTCTTGAGGTGGCACCATTCCTTGCAGGTATTACACTGAATAGATGTTGTTTTTTTTTTGAATAAAATGTGTTGTGTTATAGGGTTTACAATATGTGTCACAACAACACATAAATACCTTTTAAGACCTAGGTCCCACAACAACTGGCGTTCTAAGGTCATGATGAACGCTTTTTTAAACCACTGCGGGTTGAAGTCACCTGAGACGAAGGATTCTGGCAAAATATTCCATTTGTATGCAGTTCGGACAAAGAAGTCTTTCTGCGATCTGACCAGTATGACAGCATTGAATCTCGACCGTTTGACTGGTTATTGTGTTTGCCCTTAAGATGTTTTTACATATTGTACAGTGCCATGTTTTATTTGGTCCCGGATTTGTTTCCATACCAGCCATGATAAGGAGTATTTGAAACAGTGAGGCCAGTGACTGCTGCTTCTTTACCAAAAAAATGGAGCGTCAGATTCGCACCTTCCGTCGAAAGTGGTATGGGTAAAATGAGTTAGTTTAAGGCGAGCACACAAGCATACATTTTTTTCATGTCGTTATGCAACTGATGAAAAAAATTAACGTTTTCTATCAGTGAACAAAACAAATTGTTTATCCTACATCGAAAAAAAATACGTGGCGAAGCCGTCTATTTTTTTTATTCAAAGAATGAAACCACTTACACAAAGAATGTTTCAGTTTAAAATGATTTTATATTACAAAACGTAACCGACGTGGCGCGACTGTCACGTGACGTGACTTTATCTGGATTATGTTTGAGTATTACAATTTCGAATCAAATGTCAAAATCTTACCCCAACCTTTTCAACCTTTTAGGTCATATTCTAAAAAAGGAACAAAAAAATAATGTTCGTGTCTGATGGCCAGCCGACGGTCATAACCGACAAAAACTAGAAAGCTACTGGAGATTTCAATCTTCGATTTGTTTCTAAAAATAGGTTTCGTGAATGGTAAGAGTCGAAAGGACGATGGTTTCGATAACTGTAACGAATGTTTAAAAACAAATTGTCTCATTTTTGCTTACGAAACGTTTATTTTAGGTGATAATGGGAAGCAACTTTGAATGTGGAAATATTGATGGTCGATATCTGTATGTGAGACCGGGAGGTTGATTGTTGTATTGTAACTGTAATGACTGTAAGTTCTGAATGACATCCCTGTGAGCGACTCGAAAGAGAAAACGGATTTTTTGGGTCGTATTTTAGCAGAACCGTGCAACCTCTTCTAAATAATATGGAAAATAGCAGACAGTTGTAGATGTGGGTTTTTACAAAAGTTGTAATAAGTTAAGAGGCATTTACGCTTAAAGGAGAGGATTTATGCTGTTTTCTAGACCAATGGGAATAGTTGGATTGGTAAATATCAGGAAGTGTGAGATTAACTCTCGTTTTGAGATTTGCCACAAAAATTATAATTATTGAAAAGTATTTACTAAATGGAAAAGTTTTCTGGACTAACATGAATTTTCTCTTATTTAAAATTACCTATTACACAAGGAATTGTCACAACGCATATTTTCAGACCTAAATCCCACAACAAATCCCACATTGCGTCTTTCTAAAGAATGTGTAGCTAAACAATAAATCTTATTACATATTGAAATAGACATTGATTAATATTTCATAATACGAAAGAGGAAATAAAAATAAGAGGTAAAATGTAAAATTGTTTTTGACAGATTAGCAGGAACAAAACTAATATGTTATTGCCAATCACCCAACTAGTGGCATACTATTACTGGATCATTTGACGCACTGTCTTTCCCAATGTTTGAAGCCCACATAAAGAGCAATGTTTACGAATCATTTCTTCAAATAGCGTGTATACTCCATTAATACTCGATAACTAAGATTAAGGACGCTGCGTTGGTTGAATAGAGATTATCCGCCAGTCTAAGATATCACCTTGTGGCTGAAAATTATCGAATTGTGTCGCAATTATTGAAAGAAGCACTTAATTATAAATGAAGAGATATGCGTAACATTTTTGTATACCAGTAACACAGTTTGTAAATATTAGCTGTGTTTTTTTGTAATTCTATATAGAACAGATTTAAAATTTTCAATACGATTTGACAGCTAAATAGTTCTGTAGAATTATTACAGAATTAATTAGTTGTCAAATCGTATTGAAAATTTTAAATCTGTTCTATATAGAATTACAAAAAAACACAGCTATTAGTAATCTGTTAATTTAAATGTATTTAGAGAGAACTTCAAATTATTGAGGGCTATTTAAGTTTGTTTGCAATGAGTTTTATTTTTATAATACTGTGTTTGGACTGATAGGAGCAGTTGGGTTGGAAAATATCAGCTCGGCTCAGTTTTAATTATTGGAAAGAAGAATTTAGATAAATGAACGGGAATTTCTGAGATGTTTTTTTGGACTAATATAAAATATTAGTTATTGATAATGTTGTAATGTTTACAAAAGTTGAAATTGTTAAACGCTTATTAAACGAGAGCTTTTTGTAAAGTTTGGTGAGTGAATTTCTTGTTTCGCTTCATTTTTACACACTTTTATTTTATTATGTTAATTTATGATCAATCATAATCTGCCGATAACGCATTAGTGTTTCGTGTTAGTTTTGTAATTCATTTCTAAACAGAAATAAAATACTTGTACTTTTGTGAATTTAAATTTGATATACATCCCAAAACTTAAAAAAATGCCCTTCTGCCGAAAACTATATAAAAACCCTTAATACAGACCGAAGTCTTGATATCTCTGCCCCGTCATATTTTTACCTTTGAATCTGAAACTATCTCTCTTTCTAGTTTTGAATACAACAATTCCCTTAGATGTTGATTTTCTTTTCTCAGTTGTTCCCGTTCGTTATCTCTTTCCTCCAACTTAGGCTGCAAAAATAAATTATCATATTTAACAACGAATAATTGATTCAGATCATATTAGAAAAAATTATGATTCAGTTTTAATTCTTACCAGTAAACGAGAAATTTGTTCATTTAGTTGAGATACATAACCGGATATCAAATGACATGGTACAGATGGCACTAAAGTAGCAACATGTGCCAAACGATTTGCGCCACATTGTTCCATTGAATGTTCATTCAAACGTTGAGTTTCGGCATGTGATTTAATAGTTGATTCATCATCCGGATATAATTCGGACATCTAAAAATTAATTAAATTTTAATATTCCATTTTATGGCTAGTATTTATTATATAATAAAAAAGTACATACTAGACTAACGGATTCATACGCATCATTTATTTCAGCATCCGTTATTGAAAAAGTATTGCTCGGCAAATCGTTTTCAATAATATTACAAGTTTCGATGCCTTTATCATCCTCATTCGATAAAAATGGATTATCCTCTATATTTGTAATTTCACAAAATGGTGGCAATAACGCATTCATTTCATGCTCCGTTTCTTCTGGTATACTATCAGCGCTTACGGTGCTTTGACGTTTTGTTTCAATATTTGTATTTGGTATGCTTTGTGGTACACTTGGGACACAAACTGCTGTTAGTTCATTTTGGCCATCACGTTTAACGATATCTTCTTCATGCTCTATTAGAGAAATTTCTGGTTTCATTGTATTATTTACAATACCTTTTTGTTGTTTACAATCATCACATAAAGAAGTAGATACTGCTGAAATTTCTTGATGTGTTGTTACTTTCACATATTCGTTTAAAATTTCTGTTAACGATTGAACTTGGGCGAAAGCAGCCAAAACTATATCAGATGGTTCCTGAAATGATTTCATCTTTTCGTAATAATTTAAAAAAAAAATGTAATAAAATAGAAGCAGGACACCATCACAAATGTTACAAAACATGCAAAATACAAAAAAAATTATTTTAGATTCAATATTTTTAATATTGTTCATTCTTTAGATAATACGACAAACCTTTGATGCCTCTGGTAAACCCGCTATATCAGCAATGGCGGAAAAATGTTCGTTTGGAACTCGAAACATATCACAAACGATTCTCTGTTTTTCTATGAGAGTCGAACGGATAGATTCATCCAGTCGACGGAGGCGTTCTAAAAAGATTAATTTTAATTACGTTATAAACAAACCAAGATTTTATACCTAACCGTACCTGTAGGAGTTATTACTGGTTCGGCAGTATGTGCCGGGTTAATATTGACTAAAACTTCACATGCGGGGACTAGTGTACATTGTTGTGTCAAGGTTCTGGTTTCATTTGAATTTTGAGGACCTTCATCTTCCTCTTCATCTTTATCACTAACATCATCGTGCGTTTTTTTTATTTCGTTCTCAGCATTTGTTTCATTCGTTTTTGAAACAGCATTTATTTGATTTTCCAAACTTTCATTACTATGGTTATTAGCTGTTTCATTTGAATCATCATTCACATTGATACGATTATTTATTTGTGTAATTGCTTCTGTAACGAGAATGGGTGTTGGAGGTGGTTGAGATTGATCTAATGCTGATAATTCAAATGTATCTTTTGTATTTGGTTCTTGATGTACATCTTCAGAATGATTTGTACTGTCACCACGAGTTTTAGCTTTGTATGATTCGGCAGCATCTGATATATGCTTGAACCATCTGGTAGAAAAATAAATAAATAAAATATATAAAAACATTTAACTTATGATAAATAAATGTCTTTTGTTGTAAAACCTTTGAATCAATGAAGCTCGTCTAACTGGAGGATCAGTAAGACTTCTTCGGCGCTGTTTTTTGATAGAATTTTCAATAACCTTATCATTATCATTTAAACATATTGTGCCACTGCAAAAACTTTTACGTCGTGGACCAATGTTAAAATCAGTGATAGTTAATAAATTCATTTTCAGTATTTTCTTTATAACTGACAGTAAAGTAGCAATTTGAAAATTTAAAAATAGTTGTTTTTTAAAACATTAAAATGCTTTTTTATTTATCTAAATAGTAATCTTGATGTTTAGATTATCAATTTTCATCAGGTATCAAATTCTTACAACTTTTATTATAGAATAAAGGTGCAAACAATACAAAATTTAAAAAAAGAATAAAATTTATTGACCACAAGTTTGTTGTTTCGATATTTATTATGAGAATTATATTTCATATAGAGAAAAATAAGTAAATTTATGAACTGGTTATATTCTAAAGAATATGTAATATTAAGATCAGACAAAGACGATTACTGTAAAATCTAAATATCAAAAACATCACAAACAAAAAATGAAAAGTTATGAAACGATAATTAATACATTTTGGTTTAAATTTATTTTTCTCGGATATGCCCAGTTTTGGGCGACATGTTTTTATTTACTAAAATTCTACGATTATTATTTTAATTAAAGGCTCAATAAGTAAATTAGTTAATTTATATTTATAGGTTTTGTCAAACAAGCAAAAACAATTCATTTTCTGTATTTGCAATAATATGTTACAATTTTTATTTTTAAGCACACTCAAACAAATGGAAATACTGTTCTCGATAAAATCATCAAGGAAACGCAATTAATTGAACTCTACACGCAATAAAAAACTACTATTACAGTTATTTTGATTTCACTTTAGTCAATTTCAATAAATGTCAATCATGATAACTATATTAAAAATTTAAAAAAGTACTTATAGCAATTTTTAAAATTATTTAATCTCCTAAAAACACTTTAATTCAAAACCAAACGTGTAATACTCTCTATACTGAATGAATAAGATCAAATTCAATTGCGATTTGTATATAATATAATTTGGAAACACCAAATAAATATATACAAATATTTAATGATTTCTAAAGTATTTACTCGAATATGTTTATTAAACCAACATTCTACAAAAATCTAATCGCATCGATAATTATTAAAACTTAAAAGAAAAATGTAACTAATTTCAGACACAAACAAAAAATAAACATTGCAAAATGACGTTTTTCAAAACGAATTTTAAGAAAATTAAATGAATAAAAACGAAAATTAATATCCATTCAGAATTGTTTTTAAAACTGTAAAATGAAAAAAAACAACTTTGACATTGATAGATTTTATGCAATCATTTATTTTCAGTTTAAATCAATTTTTTTGAATTTAATATATACAGTTTGTTTGTATATATTAATATATATCAATGTAGCAATCTTATGTAAATAAGTAGTATTTGTCATTCTGATTAGGGTCGTTTGGCATCAATGCGTCACAACTCACACGGATATTACAGAATTATGGACAAATTTAAGTATTTTATGGCGGTATTTTATGGCGATATTTTGGATACATCGTTATATATTTTTACGATTCGTGTGTATTGTACAAGGTTTTACTAATGTAAACTTAAATAGTTCATTTGAGTCTTATCAAAACCTACGACTAAAGGTGCATTTATATTATCCGGCACAAACAGACAAAAAATGAACATGAAACATTAAAACATGCGTTTCTTATGTAGATATGTATATTTCATTCAGTATAAAAACTGAATTATAATATACTTATCTACATAAGAAACCCATGTTTTATATTTTTTGTCTCTGTGCCGGATAATATAAACACAGCGTAATTCCAATTTTAAATTTAACACAACCGTTTACTATTGAAGAGCCATTTTGTATTTTATAACTATTTTTTGTACATCTAATAATTTTACATAATTTTTTTTATGATGGCAGATGAAAAGTCTATTTTCAAGCAGGCTTAATCTCCTGTGAAAATGATTTTTTGAAGTAAAACTTCTTTAGGCGCGTTATGAGAATTTTGCAACGGAAGTAACTATTTGAACAGATATATAACCACATATATTCATCTCTATCATACTACAGTCTGATTTTGAATTTTAAACATATGCACACAATTCCCAAAAAACGAAAGTAGAAATTTAAACAACAATGAAATAAAAAAGAAATTAGAAGTAAAAAAGGCAAACGATTATGTTCGGCAAGTATGCGATACAATTCGATTATGGGTATTGTATTCTTTATACACGTATTCAGTATCGTACTAAATGTTATATGAGTTGGACGTGTCGATTTTAGATTTAAATATCTAATAATATAATATTCGTAATTTTTTAAAATTATATTTTGAATTTTAGTTTTTATTTGGATGATTTAAATTGTATTCTAATTGGATTGATTTCGAGAGGGTCCCATAGTTTTCTATGATGTGAAAAATTCCGTTTTTCAGAAAATTGGCAAAACCAGTATTTTTATGTAGGTATTTTAGGCGATTTCGTAAAAACATCTTAATCTGTTTGGATAGTTTGAGTTGTATTATATTGATCTATCGAGGTGGTCTTATATAATTCTCTATGACTAAAAATATACCGTTTTTTAAATAAAAATATTTGTGTTGATTAAATTTGTTTTGTTAAATAGAAAAATGAGTGCTGTAATCTTTGCCCGCGGTTGAAATAAATTTCTTTGGCTACTGTGGCAGGTATTAATAAAAAAGATTAAATATAAAACAAATATGCCATCTTTAGCGCTTAATAACTGTAGATCAAATTTGATAAATTCATTAAACGTTGATCATAAAACTATTTTTGATTAGGGTGTTGCTAACAGTGTTGAATTCAATACGTCCAAAACACAAGTTTGCCATTTTCCAAGATTGTCAACACCTAACCCTTTTCCATTAAAGTTTGATTCCAACGTTCTGATGGAGAAAGAGTCCGTGAAACTTCTAGGAGTTGAGGTTGAAAATAATATGAAGGCATTCTCATATTTTTAGCCTAGCGAAGAGCACTGTTCAAAAATTGGGCTTTTTAGGACGATGTTGTAAGTTTTTCAGTAGCGAAGCTGTTCTTTTAATATACAAATCTTTTATACGTCCCTGCATGGAAACTTATGTAGTTTGAAGTATCTTGATTCTGTACAGCGGAGAGCAGTTAAATTAATTGGTAACTCAAATCTTACTAATGACCTTGATTCCTTGCAGCATAGAAGAAATGTTGCTGATTTGACGATTTTCTACAAATATATCATGGATGAACGGGTTTCTGAAGAGATCAAATCGATTTTACCTAAGTCTGCAAACCTATCGCGTCATACCAGAGCATCGGTAGCGGCCCATCCTTTTACGGTTCAAATAATTAGATGTAGAACTGTAGCCTTCCAGCGCGACTTTTTCAACAGAGTCTCTCATCTCTGGAATTCATTACCTTCGTGGGTTTTCCCTGATAACTTTAGCCCTTAAAAGTTTAAAGTCGGCGTTCATAAATTTCTAAAAGAAACTTAATTCTCAATTGATTATAATCCCTAGTTGGCGTGGTATCTTCGGATATTCAGAGAATGATTGACTTTGTAATACATTGTGTAAATATTGCTTTTTATTACACATGCTGTAAATTAAATTATCAAGCAATGCAACTCTAAATTGCTATGACATTTTTTTTTATTGAAAGGCATTAACACTAAACATGCCGAACTTTCAATAAAAAAAAATGTCATATTGCAATTTAGAGTTGCATTGCTTGATAATATAATTTCCAGCATGTTTAATAAAAAGCAATATTTACATAATGTATTACAAAGTCAATTCAATTATTATCATATAATTGAAATATGAAATTAAAGGTTTATGACAAATTTGCTAAATTTATTGAAAAACTGCATCAATTTTTGTACCAAATCTTGTTGTTAAATTAAGTGGACATGTATTCAGCGTGAAATTTAATTTGTAATACGTTGTAAGACTTTGTAAAACATGTAAATATGGCTTTTTATTACACATTGTTGTAAATTATATTATCAAGAATATTAGAAAGAAACTCTAAATTTCAATATGACATATCTATTTTATTTTATATTTAATATTTTTAGTAATACCTGCTGCAGTGGCCAAAGAAGTTTTACTTCAACAGCGTGTACAGATTACGCACTTCATTTTTTTCCTCTAGTGTAAAATCATTTTCGCTAAACAAATTATAGTTGCTGTGGTATTTTCATAAATTTTACAAAGTTTTTAAGACAAAGCAACGCGAGATAAAATCATTTTACTTTAATGAAGTTGTCCCCATTCACCGCGAACGCGTCTCATGAACAAATTTCCCCTCACAAAAAATAGTGTTTTCATCGCTTGTAGCAAAATGTACTACATATTTTTTCTTTTCATTTTCGGTGATAGTTTTGAATTTAAAAAAAATTTACTTACGTTTTGCATTCAGATTTACTAGGTGCGGTTAATTCCAACATTTGTGAAACATTTGTATTAATTAAGAAAAATGTATTTTTATCAACTGCCGATTGTCTAACCAAGAGTAAATGAATTTTGGTGATTGGGTTAAAACGAATTTCCGATTTTTCACCGGTTGCAGTTCCAGGAACTATATGATATTTTAATATATATCGTTCATCTTGTTTATGTAGTATAACCATCATATTTTCAAATAACAATCCATGCAATTGTGTACCCGGATTCTTTTTCATAATTAGTGGTCCGTCGTGTATTAAATTATGGGTGGTTAAATCCAAATTCTGCAATAAATAAAAGGAGTTAGTAATCTGTTTGAACTTTTTTCAAGAGTGAACCAGATGCTCCGAAAAAAATGTCTAAGAAATTATTAAACCTAACAAGGTTTTTTATGACAAAAAACATTGTGAGAAGAAAACGACAAACGAATTCTGTATAAAGTTGTAAACTAATTTTTTTGTTGCCATGTATTTGCTACATCTTATCTTGAAATATTGACCTATGTTATATTTTATGATATGATAGGATCTATTTTTGTTCTATCCATTGTTTAAAAAATAAACAAAAAATTGCATTCATCAATACCTCCGAACGCAAGTTGTTGTGGAACCTAGATCTTAAAAGGTTGCTATGTGTTTTAATATATTGTAATTCCTATTTTAAATACCATTTTATTAAAAAAATTCATAATTGTATTGTTTGCACGGTTGGGAGTAAGGAGCGGCGTTAAAAATAAAATTTAGTAGAGCAAAGAGAACTTGAATTTGAAAGAACACTTATTTTAAATACCATTGTTTTCTTTTATTTTACACGGCATAATTTTGAAATATTACCAAAAATGTTTGGTTTTAACCATTACCACATGTGTACATCCTGTTAATTTCGAACTTAATGAAATTTGACAAAATTATACTAATTCAAAGCAAAGTAAACTCAATTTTTGAGGAACTAAGAATGAGAAAGAGTAAAAAAAAATGGTTAACATAGTTGAATAAGATCCCATTTAAAAAGCTTGAATCAGCTACACGACTGCTGCATGAAAACCGTACGCAACGAGCTCGTTGATCAAGTAGACCGAGTTTTGACCAAACACTTCTTTTACTTAAATGTCTAATGCGATAACTCAACATTCGCCCAGTCTGCAAACCTCTCGCCTCATACTAAAACTAAGATATTGACTCATTCTTATGCGGTTAAAATAACAAGAGTAAACTGTTACGTGTCGTCGTGATGTTTTTATCTAGCTTTTCATCTAAAAAAATGTGGGTTTTTGTGTTTTGCGTGGGTTTTTCCAGATAACTTCAGTTCTCAAAATATTTAAATAAACGATTAAAAATACCTTATTTACAGTCTAAATTATAAGCCTAATCCCTAGTTGCCATGGTATCTTCGAATATTCAGAGACTTTAATTTATAATTAATTATAATTAATATTAGGCAGGCCTAACTTTAATAATAAAAAAAAAATGTCGCTTTGCTGTTTCCTATCACACAATGTCAACAATATCAAACTATTAAACGATATCATACAAATATTACCTTAAATTCATTGTTTAATTCCTTATCATAACTTGTTTTATCTAATTTCTTTTGAATAGTTTGTAGTTTATGACTATTGTCAGCAATTCTCACAGCCTGGTTGACATGATTTAATATTTGTTTGGAATTATCCAATGCTTTTTTGATTGTAAGTGCTTCCTGTTCGTTGTCCGGTAGAACTTGACTTGTTATTTTATATAAACTTTCAAAAAGTAACGGATATTTGGTTAGTCTTTGTAAAACTGTTGGTAAAAGATCTTTCAGCTGCAGACGTCGACATGCTCGATGGGCCTCTTGTTTAGCCAAAAGTTTTTGCAAGCTTTCATCTTTACGTCGTTTTTCTTTTAAAGCTTCAAGAGCAATCTGTTGTCGTGCACAAACATTAGCAGCATGCTCTTTTAGTTCTTCGCCAGATTGACCGTCGAACTAAAATGTTACAGCAAAATAATAATATATAAAACTGTTACATGAAATATTGCAATCTTACCATTTCTATAATAATATCACCTATACATCTAACTAGTGGCGATGAATCATTTCGCCTTTGTTTTAAATTTGATTCAAAATTCATATGTAAATCTTTTAATGTTAACAGTGCAGGTGGAAAAAGTAAGTTTAGTAGTTCTGTACTTAAAATATTTGATTCTTTTAAAGGTTTCATAAAAATGCCTTCTAATAACTTGAGTGTTCTAACATGATTTCTTTCTGTTACATAAATTTCATTAATTATTTCTTGTCTCTTTTTTTCTTGGTCTGTTAGCATTTTAAGAATATCTGCATCAACGTTTGAGCTCCAATCTGCTTCATTTATTTCACCACAATTTTCATCATCCGTGTCTATCCATTGTCTTGATGAAGGTACATTGAATGTTCCCGGTGTTGGTGCACCGAAAGTTTCTAATGATGCACTTGTGCTGTCTAAACTTGATGATAGACTAGAATTTGAACTTTGTGTTAAATTCGTTGTCGATAGACCCAATTCAACTTGCTCGTCACTAATATGAAAAAGAAAAAGAGAACTACAGAATTCGATTAAATAAATTTAAATTTGATTAATTAATTTTAAAATTTAGATATGTAACGTAACTACGATTTCGAAAACTATTCGAATGTTAAGAAACAAGAATATATGTCAATTATTTAAATTTTTTTTATATTAGTTTAAAGAAAAGTAAGAATTTACGAAAACTGCTTTTAAACAAAATTATTCAAATGGGAGAAACACGTTTAAAAATAACCTAAAACAATAGATAGGAAATATGACAATGAACAAATAAATCGATTTAAAGAAGTCTTATTGTTTATATTGACAAGTTCAAAAAATATTGATGATGGTCGTGAATGATAACGAACAATTTAAGAAAAATTCACATTTAAAATCTACTTTGAGATACCTTTAAATTATTCCTACTTACAAACTCATAATTGTAGAAAGTAATACTATTGAAATCCTTCCAATAATCATAATTCAAACAAGAAATAGAGAAAATTGTCCATCGTAGTCATATAATCAAACAATACGGACTTGTTTATCTATTTTAATTTGAAAACGAAGAAAAATAAATAAAGGTGAGTTGGTGTCTTAATCAACCTAATTTTATGTTATTATTTACTTTATAGTCAGATACTTAATTTTAGATCTCTCATACTTTGAAAAGTGTTTTATTTTAACATAAACAGATTTCACACTTAATTTATTTACACAAGTTTATATAATTTTCAAACTGTACCCGAAATTACAATAATAATAATAATCATAAAATAAAAATATTGTTTTCTTTCAGAAAAATTGATATAAAGCAAAAGCGAACTATAAGGAAAATGAAATCTTATTTTTCTTCACATTTTGTTTTCAACTAGTAAGCCCAATTTTCCTCTTCTTACTTTTTTTATATTTATCTATTTTCGTGCAAAAGGTAAAAATTTAATGTGATTTTTGAAATGTTTTAGTTTTGCAAAAAATAATAAAAGTTCAGAATAAAAACTAGAAAAATAAACAAACAAAGATTGCGCATGGAATAAAAATTATATTAAATGGGAAAGGGGTGAAGATTCACTAATTTTCACCAGAAAATTGTATTATAACAACTCCAACCGTTTCAAAAAATAAGTTTTCAATATTAAGAAGAAATTGTTGTTCAGAAATACTACGGCGGCGAATAACAATTAGTTTTAACGAGTTATTATTGTTTGTTAGAGATGGTAAATAGCAGCAAATCGGTATACCTTGCAATCATACTTTTATCCAATTATAAGGTTTCAATAAATAAATTATTAAGTATTCTCTGTACAGGGAGCACAACCCTATTTGAATTTTAACCGAAAAATGAAAAAATGTGTTTAAGGTATTTGATAGTGATCAGCGCGAAGATTTAATCATCTATATATGCTGACGTTTAATTAACTATATATGCTATGCATGCTTTAGAATATTCTCGAGGTTCAGAATCTGTGAAAAACTACGATACTTAAGGCTATAGAGAATAGAAAGGGTGCATAAAACCGTTAATTAGGCAATTGACGTAAAGTTACGAACATAACTTTAGAACTGGAATATGTTAAACTCACTTAGAAGAAAAGGGTGGTCATGACTCTGATAGAAGATATTCATAATACGGAAAAGAAATAGTTAGCAAATACTGCCTATTTGTTCTCGCGGTTATGTTGAATTGCAATGACAGAAATTATGCAGAAACCTTTATTTCGCAAGTGAAAACGGCATATTTAATTTAAAGTCTTTAATTAAAAGCAACCATAATAAAATATAGCATGCGTTTTGAGTGTTATGTTACCATCATAGAAAAAATTATCATTTCCTACCGATGTTTATCATTCTGGACTACCAATACACATACAAAAATTCAACCAAGAAAACCTGTTGGAATATATGCTGCCTATAGAGTTTTTCAAAGAGGTGTCTGATTTCAAAATTGTATCGGATCATATACTCTACAATCTACATCGTCTATTCTCATTCGACCAAAAATCTAACAAAAATCTTACGCATTTGTTTTACATTTTTTGTAAAGGAATAGATATCTAAACAATAAATATTATCACATATAAAATATGACATAGTCCAATATTTCATGATAGGATAAATAAAATAAAAATAAAATAAGAGATACAAAGGAAATTTGTTGCCAATAATCCAAATAGTGGCATATTGCTTGATCGTTCTTGGTCACTATATTTATCCATGATTAAAGTCCACACATAGAGTTATATGAAGGTTCGTATATTCGAGTAAGTATTACGTGCCATCATAAATAAATATTTCATTAGTCAAAATTGAATGAACTACCGTTAACTAAACAACTCAACCGCTATTGCCAGTGGTAAGTGATATCTGACATTAACTTATATGTCAATAACAGGGACTAAAGTACGTGGGCTTCTCACACCCGTAGATAACAAATTAAAAAAAAAATTAAAAAGTTAACAAAAACTGATCCCAATGCGGAATTAAAGTTTCAAATTTAATTTTGGAATTTCTTTTAAATATGACACAACATTTTGGCAAATATATCTTTATTTGACTTTAAATAGAGAAATCGTACGAACACATAAACAGAAATTGAACATAATTATAAATTTAGACCTACAAAATATTAGTTTCAATACAATTTGTCCAAACAAAATTTGTCTGACAACTATTAACTTAGTCTATAACTTCAAATGCATATAAGATCGAGATGAATTATTAGAACCTACATTTTTAAGAAGCTACTTTTATTTTGATTGATAGTTGGTTGTTACTCACTTTGATACTTTTGATAGACTTGGATCAGAAGTTTTTCGCCGATTGGTTCTATGCCGTTTTTGTGATATTCTTTCTTTATACGACTCTGAACGATTTACAGAAACTGGCGCTGA